>JAHZNA010004041.1:0-11335 GCA_027743935.1 Sinodicranocentrus sp. ZH6
AGGTTTATGAATTCGCAATCAAAACTTTAAAAATATCTTGGCAAAGTCTCCCAAGAATACGGGTTTAAAATTTACGTGGGGTAGTGCATGTGCGGTGTAAAAGTTCATCCATTCAAATATGCTGTTTAATGCCAAAACCCATTGACAACTTCTCGTATTTTGCTTCCCGTAAACTGCGTTTAGTTTTGTTGTAGGAATCCCAATATAACCAGTGATTACTATACCCATGCGAAAAGGTTAAATTAATAATTTATTAGATTTTTTATGGATGAAACATAATGACTTTCAATTATCTCGGTGATGTCATTTGTCGCCATGCTAAAATTAGACAGCGTTCCAGCTTAGTCCTTTTGTAAATGGACTGACATATCTGGGTTTTCAAGGAATTTAATTAATGGAATGCATGTTGTACGTAGAGATAAAATGAAAATTAATTGACCTCCAATCATTTGGAAACAATGAGCTATTACCAAATTAATCACTATTTTCACAGTAGACATTCCACTAATTTTAAATTTAATGTATTCTAACGTGATAAAGAGAGAGAGAGAAAATAACTTTGTGAAGGAAATTGACTTCCAACTGGAAATGAGTCTTTTAAAAGTAATCGGGCTCATACTAGTAATAGGTTAGTTCGAATTCACAAATTGGAATCTAAGATGGTTGGAAACGAAAGGGAAAATTCTTCTTAAAACTCGGTCCATTTCTTTTTTCTTTTATCTTCTGGTTTTCCAAACTTCCGTTTTAGGATAAAATTTCCAAACTTCCGGACGGATCAAAAGAATTTCCACCTTTGTTTGATCCAGAAACTTAATGACTAATTTCCGTTTCAATATGGTTTTCAAGGTTTGACCCTTTTTCCTTGTCATCTATGTCATCAAAGAGGAGAGGAGGAGAGGTTGAAACTCCTGGTTCGTATGAAACGGGATCCATACCCATTCGGTAGGCTCATTTCATTATTGAATTCCTCAGTTAAAATTATAAATTAATCAAATGTTTAATTAAATATCTTTCAAGACGACTCTTACGTCAAAGAGATGGCAGGTAGGTAACAAATTTTCAACAAAATGAAAAACTGAAAATGAAAAACAAGGGGTTCACTCGATTTTATACTTTTTCATGAAGACGAAATGAACCTGGACCTGACAACGACACCTCCTCCACCAAAAAAGCTATCAAAAAGAAAATTAACCTCGAAGAACAAAAAAAAGCCGACTAACAAGAACAGCAATACGAGAGAGTACTGGTGATGTGATAAGTTTACACCGGAAATTCGTTTCATCTTGCTGAATTTTATTCTCTCTTCTCCAAAAATGTGTACAGCATCATAAGGATTTAATAGTGTATGGTTTTTACAAAAAAAGTATTTTTGGGGGGTTTTTAAAGTTTAATATTTTTTCACAATTTTTACCGCCCAACTTCAGGTATAAATTCGCAAGGTGTGCGAGTTGCTGCCATAATTTACATAATTGTTTTACAATAAAGTATTTTTTCTTATTGCAAATCCGTGCCTAAAAAATTATTCTTATTTTGTAATTTCAAAATGTGATCACAAAGAATATTCTTTGAAAATTCCCATTCGCCATTCCATATTTTTCTTAGCCTCTTATCCAGCTCTGTGGTTTCGCATTTGTGGAGAATTGGAGAATTATACTTTGTGGTATAGGATTCCTGCACAAGTCATTTCTCTTTTACACTCGGTCTGGTTTGTCTTCATCCCACCTCTCTTTCTGCTCATTCGAGAGGGAAATAGGATTAGAGAAAATCCCGTTGTGAGGTGGAGATGAAAATCACTCCAAATATTCAGTCGAGCCTCGGCTTCTTGTTGATTTGGTGTGTTTCTTTTTCAGAGTTCCAGGTCGAACTATGCTTGCTAGAGGGGGCATCGAAGGGTCTTGAGGGTGATTGTCAATTTCTGCTCGAGACATAAAATATCCCACAAAGGAAACTTTTCTTAGAAAATCAGCTCCAGCGAAGCAATGAATGTAAAAAGTTTTGCATAATTTTGAACCTAATCATCTCAAGAGGGAATACTATACAAGTACCGTAAATCTCAAAATAAAGGCCGGGATCACTTTTTGTCAAAAAGTTCCTGATTTCCACCTTTCCACGACTTTTTTTACCGATATTTTCATAATTTAATTTTTATGTTGAATTTTACCAATTTTATTCTTGTTAGCTAAATTTGTGTAAATGTCAGGCCATTATTTTACACAAAATTATGAACATTCAAAATTTAAATTTAAGCCATTTGAAACTTTTATAAGGGACCGGCTGCGGCTTAAATTAAAATATTTCCGGCGTAGTTTTCACTTTCATCTCCAACCTACCTCTTCGATTGTCAGCGGCATACTGATAGGGACAAGAGTAGTCATGATACAAGCCATCATCGTCCCCTCCTCCCCTCCTGTTTCTAGTGTCATTATCATCCGAGTCGGAGTTATTCTCCTGGAGGTGGAGAAGCTGATGGTGATGACGGAGTTGCTGCTGTGATGATGGGATAGATGATGAGCGAAACTCCCTGGGAGGCTCGATCTCCTTTGGAAACTCCATTTGACAGGAAACTAAACACAAAGAGGAAAAAAAATGATGAGCTTTCACAACAAAAGCTTTATCATTGCTGGAGATTTTGATCATCATCATCATTTTCTTGTGATCAAAAAAGCTACTCGCAGTGGTCGGCATTTTTGTCACAAAGAATAAGTTTCTTTTTCTTTTGGAGAAAATCCCTGGAAAAACTCTTTCCATTCCAGTCGACTTGGCACACAACATACTAATAGGTTTTTTTTAGGTTACCTTGCTGCATACACATTTCCTCGAGAGGCGACGACCCATTGGATTTTCTCCGGGATCTTTTCAAATATCCAGGGATCATAGGCGCTTCATAGTTGTCATGTTGACCAAACGTCTGAAAGCGGACGGTGGAGTCTCGGATTGTCATCGGGATGGGTTTTGTGGAGTTCAGGGTGGCGTAAATTGACATGTTGCCGGTACATCCTGGAGAAAAATGACCCTCATCAAAAAATAGTGTTTTATTTCTTTAGAAAAAATAAATTGTGTGAGGTTGCCCTCATGAACCTTGGTCTCCACACTTTCCTCCATTTTCTCCATGTCCACATTTTCCTCCGTCAGAAGAGCTAAGCCAAGTTTGCTGGCTGGAACTTTGCTTAAACTTCCAGTCGGATTTTCCATGATTTCTTACGAAAAAAGCAAAACCTTGTTAAAAATTGTTTTCTCAAAAACATATATTTTTTCTGAAGGCTAGAAACTTTTTCCCTTACTTTCTTTTTATAAGCATGAGAACGCAAACGGCCACAGCGAAAGTGCAAATGACAGCGGAAACAATAGGAACAAGAACATGAGGGTCTGTATACAACGACACATAACTTCCATTCATTTTCTCTTCCACTTCAACTCTCTCCAGCACTTTGGCATAGTTTGTGAAAAAGTCTGGAGAATAAACAAAAATATTTGTGTAGTTTACTCAAACTTTATAATTCTCTTTAGATTGCCGAGAAACTCGCTCATTCTCAATAAAGAGGTTTTTCCCTAGAATTAAAACCAAGCTTTTGGCTCAAGAAAATTATTCTCCTATTTGTAAATTTATTTGTAGTAGTAATTTTGTGCAGCAAATTTTTCTTATTTTTATAAAAATATTATCTCCCTATTTCTCTACAAGTGGGACACAACATCCTTGTGGAGAATTGCTTAAAAAAAGTTTTCCTCACCTGGATGAGATTCCACCCTGAAAACTTTGCTCACAGAACCAGCATCATTTTCCACTCTGATTTTTATCTGATACTTGGAACTGGGTTCAGTCTGGAAAATGAAAACTCTGGAGGAGTTGTCCTTTTTGTAAATCTTCACCCACTGGTTTCCACTTCCGGTTGTTTTTTTATACTCAATTTGGAAATTTGTAAAAGCACAACCCCCATCCGACCACCGACTCAAGTCAATCCTGATCATGGTCCCGTTTCCATCTAAAATCTCAGTAAGTCTTGGTTGCTCAGGGGGAGCTCCGTTTGTTCTCGCTTTTAGCACCTGACTAGGCTCCCCTCTTCCTACGGAATTTTCTCCTAAAATTTTTATATTGTATGGAGTCCCACAAAGCAAATTCTCCAGAGGAACGGATGTCAGCCTTGGCCCTAATCTCAAAGAGTTCCACTCTCTAGAAGGAGCTCCACTTGGAGGAACTTGTTGGTACTGGAGAGTATACCCTGGAAGGAAAAAATGTCCGGTAAGTGGGAGCAAATACGCTTTTTGAGAATAATTTTTCAAGTAACCTGTTAACGCTGGCTCTGCCCTTTCCGGAGAATCCCAATGGATCTGGAGAGAAGTGTCAGTGACATAACCGAGGAACACTTGAACTTGTCCAGGTGGCCTGGAAATAATAACTCGATGCTCAATTCCATCTTGTCCATGCTCATTATCCACTCTACATAGATAAACCCCTTCGTCAGCATCTTTAACCCTGGAAATGAAAAGGCTCCCGTTTCGGATCAAACTGGAGGAGGTCAAAGGATGAGAATTTTTGGTCCACGTGATTCTCGGACTGGGCATCCCAACTGCTTTACAGGGTAGTCTTACGGGTTGATCAGGAATTGTTTTTTTGGTCACTGCGAAAGACGCTATTCTTGCTGGAACTTGAGAACTAATTTCTATTACTTCCTGTTTAGAAGTTTTTCCCGAGCCTGAGGCTGTTGCAGCGGAGAGCCAAAATGTATACCGAGAATTTTCCTTCAGTCTTCGAATTTCTGAAGAAAATTGCTCCTCATCGGAACCCTGGAGGGGGACGAATTGCTTTTCTTTGATGACCTCGGAGTCATCCGATTTCCAGAATATTGTGTACTTGGTTATTACTCCATTTGGAGAGGAAGGGGGAAGCCAGCTGACTAAGGTTGAAGAGGATGTTAAAGTCATTACCTTTATGTCTCCAGGTTGGTCCGGAACTGGAGAAGAGAATAAGCCAGGTGGAATATTATCCTTAATATCATTTTTATTTCGGAAATTCCAGCATTTTCCAGGAGAGAAAAAAGTAAAAATAATCTACAGATATGCTCAAAGTACGCAACCATTCCAGAGGCACTTAGTTTCCTAGAGGAAAAAATTATTCCTAATGTAATTACTTTCCCTTACCGTCTTCCTCTGTAGAGCATAGGACAGCTGGAGAAGTTTCACTTTCACCGCCTAAAGTGTACGCAAGAGTTTTGACGGCGTACTGTGTAAAGCTTTTCAAACCGTGTAAGGTCGTTTCCTTATTTGAAGTCTTTTTCACTTCAGGTTTTTCTCCTGGAAAAAGGAGCAAGAGGAAAATAGTCAAGGGTTTGGAGTAATTTTCCAGAGATTATTGCTATAATATCGTTACTGGAGAATGACGTTTGGGGAGAGGGAGATTATTCCCGAGAATTTTTTATGGAGTGTGTGAAGTGGATTTTTCTTCCCCAAGATTTTTTTTTTCATTTCAGCCACTTACTTACCCATTTTCTCAGAGTCGGCTGGAAGATAAACAACTTTGTATCCGAGAATATTCCCATTTGACAGGTGAAACGGGGGAGGATCCCACTGGACTTGGAGGCTTTTTGGAGAAAGAGCTTCACAGTGGAGGTTCAACGGAGGGGAGTCTGGAGCTAGAGAAAAAGTCGACAACAAGGAAAAGGAAATGTTATTCATTTTTCAAATGGCACAATTACATTTTAAATATTTAGATAAGTTATTCACAGGTGAAAGTGTACCTCCTTCTGGAGTCTGGATAAATACTGGAGAAGATTCTGGACCCATTCCTGCTGTATTGTAAGCTCGGACTGAAACCCTGTACTGGGAATTTGGGCGTAAATCTTTGAGCTCACTTTGTTGACCCCATTTCTCATCAACTATGGTACTCCTATTCCCTCCAGAAGGTAAAACTACAGACTGGAGAGTGGCGGTCACTTGGTAACCGATAATGTGCCCATGTTGCAATCCCACCTCGGGTGGCTCCCACCTCACCAAAACACTCTTTGGTCCGATCGGTAACGCCGAGACATTTTGTGCCGGTCCGGATGGAGCTTCAGGCGAAAAAACAACAACAAGATATTTCGAAATTCGCAAAAATTTCTTTTTCAGCAAGAAAAAAACAATCATTATAATTCCATACCTTCTGGCAACGTGAATACAGCCAAAGGTTCTGTTGGAAAACTCTCTCCAATGTCATTACTCGCCTTCACCCTCACATCATAGTTTGTTACTGGATTCAGCATCTCTACCACTGCGTGATTTCCAAGACTTTGCACACTCATATTAAACACTTGTCCAGACTCCCAGGAATTCCCGCTTGAGGACTTTTTCCACTGGAGGATAAACCCTGTTACAGGCACTGATTGTCCAGCTCCAGAGAATGTCCACCTTACCCGGATAAAGCGAGAGCCAATTTCCTCCACAATGAAATTTTCCGGAGGGCTTGGTCGGGCTATTTCAATATTGACATTTTGCATCAGCAAAAAATTTCTCTGGAATTTTCTATATGACATTGCAAAATCAGCAAAAAACTATTCTCGTTGGAGAAGAGAATACCTCTGTTGATTGAGTTCTCGAGGAAACTCCAGAAAATGACGAGGATTAGGGTGTTATTATGTATACAAGAGGAAAAAAGACTGTCTCCAGGAAAAAATCCAGAGTCTTTGCGAAATAGGCATGTCTGGAAATCGTATTGCACTCTATGGTATTCTAGATCATGATCTAGTCTCGCGATTCTCAAGGAGAAGAAGATTCCAGCAGAGAATAAAAAGAAAGGCTTAAATTCCTAGAGATTCTTTTCCCTCAATAAAATGTAAGGGTTCTCCAGGGTATTTTCCTGGAGAGAGGAATAAATCCTGATCATTTCAGTATCCTGCGAATCTTGATGAGAAAAGGAAAAAGGGGCAACTTAACGATGAAAAAATATGAGCTGGATGGCTATACAATATACTGGAGAAAAGGAGAATTTTCCTGGAGAAAAAGTGTAAGGTGGGGAAAGAGATACGTGCGTGGGTAGTTAGCAGCTATTTGATTTTCCTCGAGGAGAATAACTTTTTGTGATTGTTGATGAGATGAAAACAAGATTTTTTATGTATAAAATTGTGTGGGCATATTAGCTAATGATTTTTTTCCTTTTGTGCATCCCCTCAAGTGCTTTCATTTTTTCCTTGTTTTCAATATTGCAAAATCCTAGGTTTTCCAGAGACAAAAATATATCCACTCCAGAGATTTGCAGCAACTCACCTTTAACTTCCACCAGAATCCGATCTTGATCACGTCCATACTGGTTACTCGCGATGCACTCGTACACTCCAGAATCGGCCCTTTCACTCTCTTCAATTCTCAGTGTTGCCTCCATCACTGTCGCATTTTCCTTCCTTTTTGTTTCCAGAACGAGGTGTCTCTTCTCCAGATAATTTTCAAGTTTTCCTTCCACAAGATGAGAATCCTTTTTCCAGATCACTTGAACAGGTTCATCTCCCCGAATCTGGCACTTCAGCAGGGCTCCCAATCCTTCCGCCACGACGAGGGATGTCATCAACGCGGAAACTTTAGCGGGAACTAGTGAACCAAGTAAATTTTAATGAATTCTCCAGCCCTTTCCGAAATAATTACACATTCTCCCACACGATTCCAGAGAGTTGTTCAAACTCATTAGATAAATCTGGGATACCCCCATTCAAAAAAAAGTTCCAGAGACAAGAGTCACTATCCAGGGGAAAAAGAACCAACGATCCTTTCAAACTCTGGAGCATTGTCAGCTAATCCTTCTACTTGTCTTTCATCTTAACTTGGTCAATTCATCAAGTCTTCATGAAAAAAAACTTTTTAAAGTAATAAAACACGCGTCAAAAGCATTCTAGCAAAGATACTTGAAAAAACTTTTAAGGGATCAGCCATTTATCCCGTTATTTCAATAACGACTTGTAAATTACCCTCATTTTCACTCAATTTTACTAAAAACATTTTCAATCCATTAAAACATCCTATTGTATCATTTTTTCAACTTTTTTTACAAAAAATTTCCTCCCACGTAATTTTGGAATGATCCCTGAAAAACTTTTTTATAATGAAAATTAGGTACGCCATTCACTCGCCTCATATCTTACACAATTCTTCGCGCGTAATTTCAACTCTCAATATAACCTCAATTTTATTAACCGTTTTCCATGCAAAACTCCATTTCCCCCTCCATCCCGCATTATTTCCCTCCAAAACTTTTTTTTTTATTATTTGAGCATTCCCTCCAAAACAAATTGTATGTGAGCTATCATCCCCACACACTCAGATCAATGTTCGCGTGAAAGAATAAAAGTGGCACTTACTGATCACATAAAGTCTTATCGATCTCTGAAGCCCAGGCCCTACGCCGTTGACAGCTTCACAGATATACTGGGTCGCATCTGTCTCCTCCACTTGGAGAATTCTTAGACTCCCGTCTTCCTTCAGCTGGAACTTATGGTCTGTCTTAATTGCAGATTTTATCCCGCTTGAGTCTAAAAACACAAAAGCCCGAAGATGAGTGGCCGGGTTAATGAACCATTTTGCTGGAATGGATAGGAAAATATCTAGAGAAGAGCTGGAGAAGAGAAAATAGCATCATCATCATCATCCGAGTTTCCCTCTCCTCGAAAAAAAACTTTTCGAGAGGAAACAAACATCAAATCTGAATAAAACTCTGGAGAGAAAATGATGACAGTGGGTTTCCAGTTTTCCAGAGGAAAATGTAAAACCAAAGGAAATTCCTTCTCAAGGGTGCTATTAATGCATATTCATCTTGAGAAGGTTTTCCCTTCTGGAGGATTCTGTAATGTGTTTACTGGCGAAAAACAAAATTACTTAAAGTACCTCTCATCCACGAGACTTTTGGTGGAGGAACCCCTCCTGCGGAACAGGAAAGAGAGTGGTCCGACTTCAAAATCACTTTGGCGTCTGCCGGTTCCCTAATCCATTTTGGGGGCACTGGAGAAAAAATAGATGAAATGATGATGAGCTAAGATTATTATCTTTCTGGAGCAGATTGTATCCTATATTTTTTATCCGGCTAAAACGAGCGATATGGTGTAGTCTACAATGCAAGCACAAATGTCACAAAATGTGCTCGGCTTGTAGACAAAGAAAGGCCCAACTTTGCAACAAATAAGCGGCAGCGAGATCAACTTGAGGCGTTCCCTTTTCGTGAAGATAAGCCATTTCCAGCGATTCTTGAATGCTGAAGACATGTCGAGCGGGTAGCGGGAAAGATAATGGAGGAAGCTGATGAGCGCCAAAAGACACAAAAGTTGGACAAGTGTTAAAACATAAAGGAAAAGTTGGAGGGTGTCGATTAACGTAATTAGAGTGTGGAGGAGAGTGACTGAAATGATGATTCCAGCGAGGATCATTCCTGGAACGAAAACGGAGCTCTTGATATTGGAACAAGTGCTGGATAAACAGAGGGACAAATAAGTTTTATGGGATTGGAGAAATTTTGAAGTTGTCGTCGAGTCAAGAGGGTGGAGGTGGCCGAGGCAACGAAACGGATATCTGGAAAGTGACGTTGGATAATATCTCGGAAAAGAGGGAGGAAGAAAGGAAGGCATAATGCAGCGGAGAAGGGTGAGGTAACATAACGAATCAAGAAGAACTGTAAGAATAGGTATGACGCCGAGAAGAGACATTGTTGTTGCGGTGACCGTTGCGATTATCGTGTTCATAACTTTGGGGAGTTTATAAGGTTCTGGAAAGCTGGAGAGGATAACTGTGACAGGATTCTCTTCCCAGAGAAGAGCAATCCCGATTCCGATTATGGGCACGGATAATACTGCAGAGGAGACACCGTAGACGATTGCTTCATCCAGGGAAATATTCCAGATTTTTCGCGGCTTGTGAGATTCTACCCGACACATATTTTGAGAGATGTTGTCCAGAAAAGAGAAGAGATTGTTGTAGTTCGAAATCCAAATATCTTGAGACCTCCAAATTGTGAACACGGAGGACATCACCTGAATGGAAACGCCGCAAACGAGGTTATACAAAATGAGACTTTTCGTGTCACTTTGGGTTTTTTGGCCAGATTTTAAATTCATCTTGTCGAAAGCGAGTTTCGCACAGATGAATATTGTTGAAGTGACTCCAACATTGCGAATAAACTCCGTTACTTTTAACGACCAATGAGGAGAGCTTTCGTTGCAGATGAATTTTTTAGAGGAGGGGTCATATCTCATGGTGCCACGGATAAAGGGCGCTCTTTCGTAGACGTATTCTGCACACAAGTAGAAGTTCATGTAGCCTCTGAGAAAACCTTGCCCCCACCGCATTTTCGGTTTTTTTGTGCAGAAATATTTTTTTCACCTTTATCCAGAAATATTTTTAAAAACACTGGTAAAATAGGATTTATTCAATGGAAACAATTTAGCAAATACTTGAGCACTACTTATTTTAATGTGGAGAAAACTACTGGAGAAAAGTGTTCCAGCTCCTCCTCTTTTGCATTTCCTTTCCAGAGAGAAAAACATAATTAAAATGTTGTTTTAACCGTAGTTCATTCTGGAAAAGTAATTTACGTACGTAACATGCTCACATGCCGAAATAGTTGCGCATAGAAAAATTCGGGTAGTTGAGTTTTACTTTTCGGGAAATAAATTGCTTTGTTTTTCCCAAACAAAAATGAATTGCTTTGTTTTTTTCAAGCAAAAATGAATTTTCTTCTTACAGTACAAATTTACTTGCTGAATAAATATAATGAGTTGACTGGAAAATAAAATAAAAATAAACAATTTAGACGAATTTATGAAACAAGGTCCAATGAATTACAGGAGTAATATCATCCCAAATCCCAACTGGGCCAGATAAATATCCTAAGCCATTGTGAGTGGTATTGGTATTTATACGTCGTTGAATTGATAACTTAATAGTTGGACTAAACTCAGTAAATTCAACAATTACAGACGTTTGGAATGTGCATATCATTCCGTGGCCAATCCGCTCTTCCCATGTTCGAAATCGAAATATGATACAGTACCTGGCAACGTCGCAACACCAGGAATCGGAAATTTAGAAAATATAACAAGCTTGAAATACTCTACAGTTAAACCTTGACCCCAGACCATTTTGCGCGAGATCAAATTGTAACTCTGCAAAGTATTGACTATATCGTGAAGTAATGACTATATCGGAATATCGTGAATTATGAGAATAACCGAACCACATAACTTGGCAACTTGTGCAAATTTTATAGTACACTTTTTCTCAACCAGTTCAGTTGACATGTTTCTATAATCGATTATACATTAAAGAACTGGATTAGCTAAGGTAATGCTCAATATAAGAAATAAAGTGTGACCGGCGATAAGAATGAAAT
>JAHZNA010004042.1:0-27328 GCA_027743935.1 Sinodicranocentrus sp. ZH6
TAAAAGACACAGCGATAATTCCAGTGTGATCCCTTTTCGAGTTAGATCCTGATCCTGACATGAGTAACCTTCTCCAGGCGTATATTCCTGTGGCATATTTACCATTCGGACAATTTTGCCAGTTTTGCCACTCCCCCCAGTTGGTGACTACAGGATTTTGGAGAACTTGTTTGTCTTCTGTATCCACGATGGGGGTTGCTGGAGGCTTTCCGTGGAAGGGGCAATCTTGCTGTTTTTTGTAGATATTGTGAGGGCCTGCGTTAGGTTCAGTCCAACATGTTGCTAAATTACTGGGTTGGCATTCTCTCGTCTTCATGTCGAAGAGTTGACCCCCGTTACATTTCTTGACGATCTTTTCTCCATTCACACAAACAGCAAATGTGTCACAAGGCCCGTTAGTATTTGGAAACAAGCCGCAAACTCGTTTTGAGCAGTCAATTTCAAAATCAGGTTGGTCATTGAGGAGAGGTGGACGTGGTGGCTTTGTCGTAGGCGTCGTTGTTTCCGTCACTTCAGTCAAAACACGATTACCAGTTGGAAAACAAGAAGAATGAGCGTTTTTATACCAGTCACAGTGTCGTGTGATTGGATTGAAGTATAAACTGTAAAACTCGTTATGTTTATTGTCTGGACATGAGCCGCTGTATGGGAGGTGACCTTTGACACAATAATAAAATCTCTGACAGTCTGACAAGTCACGAATGAGTACTATCCTGCCTGGCTCTGCCCATTCACAGTTGGCTATTTCTGGAGTGGAAAACACATTTCCAGAAAAGGAGAGAAAAATAATGGAAAAAATAGTCAATTTAGCTTTTGACATGATTAATAATCCTTGATGAAATAGAGTGTGAAACTGGAGGTAGGATAGAACTCGCTTGAGGAATTTCATTGCTGGAAAAATAGTTTAAATATAAAAATATGCTTGTAAGTCTGTGTCATTTCAATGAAAATAGGGTATGCTTGTTGTGTCATTGTCATTAGTGACAGTGACAATGACGTATTTATGAGTTCATTTCAGATATCCAGCTTTTTCAGTCAATGCCATGCATTGTTTAAATTATTTATTCCAATCTTTTTTAGACTGTCTAAATCATTGCAAAATAAAATCTTTGTGGGTGTTTTATGACTTTTTATTGAGACAAATCTTATCCTAAATAAACTTTGCAATGTTTTAACAACTTTACATGATAATTCAGACATTTTATGGCTATTGAGAGGTTTATGAGTTTATTTTTTAAAAGCTCCAGCTATCGATCAGTAACCCTGATGGTTATTCTAGAGCGAATGATAAATTAAAACCAATCCGATAGGATAACAATATTTTCGATATAGTAAAAACACGAAATGTAATTATAGTTAATTGATAAATTCAAATAGTAACGGGTTTTCCGAATTTTTACCAAGGCGAATATAGGACGAAAATATACATTAAAATCTATGAATTCTGAGTGAACTCGACTTCGCTCATTTCACCTGCTTTGTGTTAAAAAACAGTCAAAACTTCGCTCAGTTTCTGCTAACTTTCTCCTTGTGTTATTTCAAGTGCGAAATTCATGATTTTGCTGAATGCTTATGCTCGGTATTATCAATTAGAGGAACGAGACAGTGTCTGGAAATCTGTCTCGATTCCTGTCTCAAAACCAAATCAATTCATTACATTTAATTAAGCATATTTTGCATATCAATATTCCATGTGGTTATTCTAATACACCACGAAATGCAAGCGGAATTCCCCTCAATTAGACTTACCTCAATTTATATAAATGACATTTCAAGTTTTAAAAACTTGAGCTTATGATGGCAAATGATGTCTCCCCCTCCCTCAGCGAAGCGAGGGGCTATCAACTATTTGTATACAAGGGATGGGCTTTTCTACATCTATATTTCTATAAAACTAACCAAGTATCAAGTTCTCATTGCACTTTAGCGAAACAATGTTTTCAACAACTATAAAAACTTGTCTGTTGTTGAGTGTTTGAATGAGTTATCACATTCGCACTTGTGATTTTATGTTTTGTGTCGGTGTTGCAGTGGTACAGAGGGGAAACTCGTATACTTCTCAAGTGAAGATTTTGGATGCCGTGTTGTAGCAGCTGCGAAGATAATATGATTACATCAGACTTGGTATTTTCTGTCAGCATAGAAAAAAAACTTGGCTTTCCCTTCTTTCACTTTTTCTATAAAATGTTTTTCGTTAGGCTGAGCTGATGCTGTGACTGCTCTCATCCAAGCTATTTCGGTATACACACAAGGTGGTAGTGGTGGCAATACCAGTGGTACGTACTAAGGTTTCAAGAAGACCGCTTTGGAATGGCTTGGTGTAATATAATCTTACCATTAGTAGATGATTACTAGCAGCAGCTAGAAATAATCTGGACTAACATTTTTCCATGTCTGGAGTTGTGCCGAAAATGGAGATAAAAACGATTTAGATGGCTACACACACGAACCTAGTTATATACAAAAAGTGTGTAGTAGACAAATACATACATATAGTTATTGCAGGGATTGCTAGAACGGAAAAAAAGTACGTAATGTGCACACACATTTAGGGAGGTAGCTTCTGAAAAATGGCAACTACGACTCGTATGATTTTTACTTCATTTTACTTATTCACAATTCACAAGAGAATTTGTACATACATCCGCGGAAAAAGAAGGAGGATTGCTTTTCGTTCACTGCCCACTTTTTCATTCACGTTCTTCCATCGGAGAATGCTTCAGAGAAAAGTCTTACGCCTAAATAGGATGCATGATATGATTACACGATGAAAGAATTAGATTTGGTTAGCGTCTTCTCCATGCGAATTTTGAATGCGGCTCTAATCTCCTTTAAGCTTTTACCAGTGGATGAATGCATGAAAACGCTCCGGTTTTTGGTTTGTTAGTTACTCGCCTACTAAAATGGTAGGACACGGTTCTTACATACGTGAAGAGAGGGAAAGAAGGGGAAAAACATAAAGCCTGTGATTTGAGGTTTGATGTTGATGGCATTAAAGGATATGGGTATGCATTCCTAAGCGGGCATTTTATTAGAGATTATGACAGCAGGGCAAAGGCATCAACTGGGTGAAACAGCGGAAACCCTCGGGTGTGGCATCAGCCCACCAAACCATGCAAAAGCTATCCAGGAGTACACAGAAATATACTAACCACACAGCGGCTGCAAGCCTTTTTCTCGAAAATAGAGTTAGCAATCAAGATTCGGATGACGGAGAGAACTAGAATGAAAATATCTGTTTCCCCTCTCATAATAATGGCAAGTTGAGGGAATGAGTTTTATTGCTACAGAAAAAAAAACTTTTATACTAACTCCATGCCACATGTACCACTCGGACAGGGCACACCAAGACACAAATAGAGAAAGTTAGAAATAGGTAAAAAGGGTACACCCAGAGTTATAATCTTTTACAGCCACATGTCACGGTGAACGTTCCTGCACACACTCTTGTGTCTAGCCCTAGGGTCATATTCCAGGCATTAACTGCTCCTCATTCCAATATCCATCGCATTTAAGACAGGAAGTGAAGAGGATACCCCATTCCACGGAGAGGAATGGTCCATCTCGCATCGCCGCCAGCGACATTATCAGAAAAAAGGGGATCCTCTCAAACAGAAACAATTTCGTAAGTTAAAAAACTGCCATCTCCTGCCTCTGCATTGTGCAAGTACAGTTGGAATCTTTCCTATAAGAACGAAATAGAGGAAAAGAGGGGGAAATATGTCAAATGCGTTCACTCACACCGCACTGCTGTCATGTTATGTAACTCCCTTCAAGGTATTGTCATTTGTGTGTTCCGTACACTGCATACTTCCGAGAATTTTATAAGCACTGGCAATATATCGTCATGGGCTATTCCATCTCCATCGCTGGATTTCCAAATAAGAATTATTACTCACAACAGCAGAGAAATACATATTTGTCGGAGAGGATCTTCGCTTTCTTCGTGTATGCTACCTATTTTATGGATAAATTTTTTCTCCCTTAGCCATTGACACTACCTACACATTACTCCTTGACAGTAAAGTATCCAAGCAGAAATTGATCGTCGAATATCGTGCTCCTCTAGAAGACGAAGGAGAGGAAGAAAGAAGCCAGCACTATTTGCTTTGAGGTTTTTGCTCTTGTGAAACATCTCAAGAAAACCCGTTCCCACCCCGGCTGCTGGTGGATGGATGAATGCGTATCAGATGCATAATGTGTATATCATTACTATACATAGATCATGTACACTTGCATTCTTCAGAAATAATAGTGTACATCAAAAGAACCACAGTTGGTAGAAACAATATACTTTAGACATATGCCCGTATCAACCTAGGAGTGAAAGTAGGACAAATGTAATGATGCATGACTTACATTAAAGTGAGCCGTGAAGGAGCGACAATGGGCGGTAAAATTATCATCCATTCCATCACCTTTCGAACTCTTGCCAAGACCTGAAGTCGGAGTTTTCCTTCCTGCAGATGGAACGACACCGATACCCGCCGGTGCTGCGTAACCACCACCTGCTGGGCCAGCTACTGGGGTTTTGTGACCCATAATCGGAGTGACTGTCGACCTCGACATGGGATAATATTGCGAATAAGTAGGCTCGCTGAAGGATGGGTCGACCGAACCAAGACTGATGGATGGATGGGTGTAGTCTTTTGGAATTTGTGATGAAGTGCCAGGAGCAGGCGGTGGATACGTCGCATTTGTTGCGCCTGACGGCCCAGCTGAAGACGGAGGTGGATGTTGAGCTCCAGATATCCAAGGCTCCAGTGTGCGCGCGATCTCCGTTCTATACATAGACTTTATATGACTGCTCTGTCCGGGTCTGGAAAGAAAGATACAAATTAAAATACAAAACCAGAAAAGTTTTGAATTTACTCCTGCTTTATTTGATATACTCAAATGCAACACGAATGGTAATCGAGACTAAAAGCAGAAAACGTCACAGCTTGTCATAAATCATCACACCGTTAATAATACGCAATCACGGACTTCTCGACATCTATTCATATCTTCGGTCTCTATTATGTATGCACCTATTATACCGTCTACATCACTTCGTAAGCAGTGCAATAACTCAACAATATGTAAGTCGTTTTGCAGGGACAACTTTTTTTTTATAAAAAAAGTTTTACTTACAAGTCCTACAAGCATTTTTTTCAGTGGTCTTCGTGGTAAGCCCGTAGTTGACATTTTACAAGTTTTATTTTTATATACCACTCTATTAGCTTTTCATGCATGTTATTTCCGTTCAGTACATTGCATGCGTTTATTCGAGCGCTATTCACCAGGAAGGCACAAGTAATTTTTCACCATACTTCAGAGTGAGTGACATCTTGAATTTCCTCTCAAAATGATGGGTTAGAGTTTATGAGAAACCGTCTTGTTTATGTTGTTCAAGTAAGGATTATCACATGGCATATATATTATATTGCCCTCACATAATGAAGTTACATACAAATACAGTTTACAAAAGGATTGTGTGAAATCGTACTTAAAATAACAATGCGAAAATATCCCCAATGCAGCACTTATATGAAAACAGATTCATACAGTTCACCGGTACGCCACCACTTTTCCTACGTGCCGTAATTTTCCATATTAGTTTATACATGATGCTTGGATGGAAGCGTAAAATTTTCTAACTGTCACCTCCAGACTCCAGACCCACCGCTATGGAGCTTCCTAATGCTAAAAAATCAATAAATCTCTGGATCTATCATATTTAAAAGTTGAAAGAACCCACTCACTCAGATTTACATGTCTTTGCTCCCTGTGTCTAGTACAGAGTACAGACAGCCTACATTTTATGCAGATGAAACGGATAAAAAGGTATAGAAAAATGATGGATGTGGCACTCTCGTTACGATAATGATCACGCTACATATTACATCGTAACTACCACTGCATGTGAACATGTATATGCGAGGAGACTGGTAGGCCGAGCTGCCACGAAATCATTTCCTTTCTCCACGTAGTCAAACTCACGGTGTCGGGTTGGTGACGGTAGTGATGTGAATGAGGTGTTGCTTTGCTACAGCAAGCAAATCTATAATACATGCTTATCTAAGTTATCTTGTCCCCAAACCAAAAAGATTCCCATTTTATCATTTCTCGTCGTCGCTTTCTTTTCGAATGTCTAGTTTTGCTTCAACTTGCGACACTACATAACTTTTTTGGAGACATATATGACGACAAATGACTTTCATTCATGTTTTTCCGTAATGACAAACATTCCTAGAACTGATCTTCTATTCTGCTAGTATAGTACAACGAGTTTCCGAGATCCGCTCAAGAAAACTAAGCACTGTGATAGTATAAGTCATAACAAGTATAGTATAAGTCATAGTATCGAAGAAGGATGATCACACAACTTTACATACATATGTATTGAAACTGGAAATTCATACTACGTAAATACTTTATTGCTTGTAATGAATAAACTCTGTACTCGTCCCAACCGATACGTCGATATCTTTTGGACAGTACATAATACATTGTCATGTGCAAGTAACTGGTAAAGTTGGAGTTCCAATCACATTGTATGCATATGAAAAAGGATAGGAAGGTAGATAATTTTTGAGGTTTAAAAATGCTGTACAAACCTGATCGGATATCCCATATGAGTAATAGCTATAAGCCGGTCGATTAGTGGGTAGGCCAAATCCAGAAAGTCGTATTTACTAGTAGCATTAGATATGGTGGCACACATGGTAAGATGTAGTTTGATTGTTGGCAGTACAGTTCGAAGCTGGCAAAGTTGACCCTTGATCACTTTATCCTTCATTTCCATCTGGCTACCAATCATATTAAGCAAAACTATAGATTAGATTACAGCAGTAAATTACATGCGATCTTACTTTACATCATAGTTCGAATGGTGTCCTTTGTCCACCGGTGCAATTTACGACACATTTTAGTAAAACGCCTGAATGTTTTTTTGTCTAAGAAAATTCAAGTTCCAGTTCTTTTCATTGAACAAGGAGATTAGACTAAATATCCTTCCTTATATCACATATAACGAATTCCCATTTGTTGAAAGCGCTCGGGTCAAAGTTTATGCAAAAATTAGATAATAATGTAATATATGTTGAAACCTAATAAACTTTGAAATAATAGCATCTTACAAATCCTACTGCGTAATCCCATTAAACGACATCAGCATAAGGAGTTACTTTTGACTCAGCAAAGTACACTCCTAAGGAAAACCTTTCTTTTGTCATATCCATCAATCATCAAGTTACCGCATTCTGCTCGATTTATCCCAAAACATTCGTTTTCTCTCTACCAACAAATTCCAGTAAAATAATGTTTCTCTCTCGTTCTTCCTGACATGATAACGCCCATCGTCTTTAGCTTCTTACACACAGTTGCATACGGAACACAACGTATTAGTCATGCCTCATTGGTGAAAGTAACTCTTTTAGTCTATTCACCACATTATATTATGCGTACCTGGAAAAATGCAACAGTTAGCCTATTTGTGTACCTATGTATATTATTAGAGAGTTATTTCTTATGTACACGTAAAATCAGTGGAGAGAACATTCCAAAGAAATGAAGGAATTTACATACTATAAATATATTCACTATGGGAAATGGGAGTAGAAATAGCGCTGAACAAGACGAGCGATGATGATGACGGCAACAGTCATTTCTATCGATCAAACATAACATTAAAGAAACTGCAAATCATATAGGATTATTAGAAAATCCAATTGGTCGACTGATGGAGCAACAAAAACGTTTTTATTTTCTGTAAAATATAATTACGATGGAACGATCGATGCGCGATGACAGAATGCAAGTGCACGAACCCCATTTTGTTTTTTCCAGTTAACTTCGTTATGAGCACCGAACTGAACACCGCTAACATATACGGAAAAAACTCACCAATCAACATCACGCAGCAGATTTTCCTGAGTTTTGGTCAAAGCATCAGAAATTGTTTGACAAACAGCATTGACAGCACTCTTCTCTGAATCTGAGTTTCTTCGAATTTCCTCCAGGACGTTTTTTAGCATCATTATACCATCACGAACTGCTCGTTGAAGGTCTTGAAGGCTCTAAACAGGGAATAAGAAAAAGAAAGCAAATATATAAACTCCTTCTCTATACCTAACTCCCACCACGTTCAAAGTAAACGATTGATGGTAAAATCCCATAAACATGAAAGTTAATTTTGGAACTGTTGATTAATAAAATCAGCTTTTATTTACTTAGGGAATACTAATGAAAACAGCATATCATACATCTCAAGACAAACTTGAACAGGATAACTCTAAAAAAACCGATGAACTTAAATATGACCAAATCACTATAACTGCCTTTTCCTTCAAGTAACAATCGCTTTTGTGGATTTTATGTCGAACGAATCGAACTGTGTAGATTAGAACGTATGGTACTAAAATTCAAACGTGAGAAACTGAAATACTAAAATGCGCTGCATTGCCGTAACTCATTTATTTTCATTTCGAATTTTTCATATGCAACATTTTTTATCAAATCAAAACACGAGTCACGCGAGTTAAAGACGTTTTCTTACTACAACTAACAAGCAGGCTAATGAATTGATTTTAAGCTTCTTTATGGAAAACGCGAGTTCAAACACGATTTTTTTTCATCGGGGTAAAACGAGACCTCTAGGCTCAGCAGTGATAAAAGTTACATCCAGAAAAGATTCCGTCGGATTAGCAGAGCACAAAAAAACAACCATGAAAAAAGAAGTGAAAGCCTACAGATTTTTATTACATCACATATCACCGATGATATCACATGCACCATCCAAAATCCAAAAAAGGAGAACGGAAGAGAGTAAAAAGTATGCAAGTGAAATAGCTTCTGTCTGCATATATGGTTCTTTTATCCCTTTCCCAGTTGAAGTAAAAAAGGAGACCAGAGGGAGATCCCTCTAAAATGGAAAGACGAACGGTTTTACTTACTAAACCATATTTTATGTAAAAGGTCTTTTCTGTATTTATTCATTACACTGATTGAGCCATACGAATCCCATATCAATGAACGCTGGGGAATTATTAGAGTGCATTACATCACGCAAAAACGATAAAAAGCAGAGTCCTTTATTTATACAAATATATATAGATATATTTGAATATAATGTAGCACAAGATGAGAGAGAAAAATGCGGAGGAGAGTTTCCCTTTCATCTTTTTCGTTTGGATTGCGGCTTAGTGTAATCCCACGATTTCCGCAAAATAAATACTACACGCTCTATAATTTTGTATATAGGGGTTTATCCTTTGCCTTAAAATAATCTTGCTGGGGGATAGCTGGACGGTAAAGATAAAATAAAAACAGGCCAATAACAACTGCAATGCCTTTAATTTCTCCAGATTGTTGTAACATATCACACATCCTGCTACAAAGTCCATGACAGATTATATGTTATCGGGTGTGGGATGTTGCTTAAGGTTTCGCCTCACTTTTTCTGCCGTGAAATAACATCCACCTCGTGTTCTTTTCTGGATATGAGGCAGAGGAAAAGGATAATATGAGGTTGATATGTAGGAAAAAAAAACTTTGTTCTATGAATGTATAAGAGTAGATGAAGGAATTATTGGATTGTGGTACAGTGTAGCAGTAGCTAGAGGCGTTTATACTGATGAACGACTTTTATTCTGGCGCTCATGGAGCCGCGTAAATTTTCCCCGAGGGAACGGAAAAGACTGGAAACTGTCAATATTTCTTGAAAGCCTTTGCAATTGCAAAAAAAAAAACAGATCGACACAAAGCCGAGAAGAGAAAGAGATGTAGGTATTTTGGGAAAACAGTAGGGAGCACACAGCAACACAACAAATAACAGTTGCAGCGTGGCAAAAAAACGAAGAAAGAATAAAAAGAGAAAGAAAGAGGAAGGAGTGAAAGTTGATAAATATATTGGGGAAAGTATCAAATCATTCAATATACATGTTTTTGCTTGCATACGTGCCCACACATCCTCCTGCACATATGGCTCAACACTCTGAGAATAGGAAGAAATAAAACGGAGAAAGTTGAAAAGCTTCTTATTCCCCTGATTCTCGTTTTCCGTTTGCTTTAGTGTTTGTCTCGTTCGTTGTGTTAGTTGTGTATGTACATAACTATTCATTCAGAGGAGAAGTAGCGACTTTCTTCGTTTTCTGTGCTGTTGTGTATATATTTTTCTCCTTTCCCTTTCTTCGCCAGAGGGGAATGCGAAAAAAGTAAATGGGAATGGAAATACCGTCATAATAAAAAAGAAACGGAAGGAAGAAATAGATGATAAAAGTGATTGGATTTATTAGAGGACGAAAATGTTGGAAAAAAAGTTTAAAAAATCATCAATACAAATACATTCTTCACTTAAAAGCACGCTCATACAACATAAAAAATACTCGTACGTAAGGCCCTAAAAAGAAGCATTATGTATGAAGGAGGATGTTTACTCGAAGCTGAATAATACATCTCGAGTTATCTTCACAACAACCTCCTACATAAGGTCCTTCCGGACAAAGTTTAAAAACATGTGTGGCCCTCCACCGCACAAATTAGTTAGGAGTTCCTTGGCCGAAATAAAGGAAAATGTGTACTACAATATGCCTTTTAAAAATTGTGGTGGATATGATAATACTCGCTCGAACACCCTTTATGTTATGTATGTACATAAATACGTCGGAAGCCCATTCACTAACAAGCATGATATTTCTCTTAAGAAAATCTCTACTTTTACACGCTGCGGTGTTATCCTACTTAAGTTATCTGTTAGTGGCAGTAAAAGTATTCCAGATTTTATTTTTAGCTTCTTTACACTTTTCACATTTTTTCTACTTTTGTGAACAACAGCATTATTCTAAAAGAATTTCTCAAGTAAAAGCAAAGGGGAAGAAAAGAAAAAGTAAGAAAAAAAATTGAAATGCATATATTTTTGGGAACAGTTGCCTATTTCCATATACACGGAAATTGAATCAGAGCTGCTGATCCTGAAAGCAAGAGCATACTCTGAATCATTTTTTTTGTCTTTCTTCACACAAAAATAGATACATAAAAACACGGTCACATGCATAATGTGCATGGATGCATGTCTCTCTGCTCCCGTTTGTCTTATTTTGGCTTCCTTCTCCACAGAGACTCTATTTCTTTCTTTTACTTTCTCCTTTTCTTCAGTTGCGGTACTTAAATTTTCTACATTGCCACGCAGTATACAGTACATAGGGACAAATACATAAATACAGGATTCTCATACAAGAGAATACCTACTTATGGGAAACAGTGAGCAAAGTAAGCTCTCTCGAGGCTTTTTTCCCTTGTACAAAAAAACGTCCACAAAAAGTGAGCATTATTACATGAACACAAGACGGCTCACAACAACAGAGACAGGAAAGACTCAAAAGAATCTATTTTGAACATTTTCAAAAGTTAAGATCAGAGCACAATGAGTGCATACATATGTAGCACGTTGGCAGCATTCACATACATTAAACACAATAGTGGACACGGACGACGACTATAGCAGTAGTTGTGTTAGGTGTGAGTTGAAAGAACTTAAGCGAAAAGACGATAACTAAAAACTAGTGGAAAAGCAACAGCCACAGTCAGCCGTATCACCATCAGCATTTCAAGTAGACAAACTGTATATTTACCGTTTCATCCCTTTCTATTATACATATACATGCTTTCACATCTCTCCGAATGAATTTTACTTAACAAACATTGGCTGGTACGTTCATGGCGAAAAAGTTGTGTTTATTTGTACTTGTAAGAGGGAGAGAGCCTTTATAGTGCTAAATATTGTGGAGCTTGTGTTCATCTCCTGCTTTTAAACCAGACCACGATAAGAACCCCTTGAATTCTGCTCCAGGGAAAAGCTAATATATAAGTGTATTTGTAAAGCAGACTACATGTCTTCCCTCCATCTTCCTCCTCCACTCACTCAAAATATAAATACTCCTCAAGACGTTTGTTTTCTTAACTCGTTATCTCTGCAATCCATGAGCACAAAAGGTCCTTCTTTTCTTTTTACATTTTCCTTTGTTCACTCACATCCGCCAGTTTTATTGGCTTCACTGCTGTTGTTATTGTTGTTGATGTTGTGTGTTGTTGTTCCTTCTTTCTCTTTATTCCTTGTTCTTATTGGAAAGTTGGTGAAGGAGAGCGTGTGAAAGTCAGATAGAGACTTAGAATGATAGAAAAAGAAATATAAAATTCTCTTTCTTCACCGTTCCTTTTTGCTTCTTTTTCCGACGTGTTCCCGATGTCAATACTTTTTTTAATACTTGTGCTGTATCCGTGTGTGAGTTCCCTTCGTCTCTAATTTACCTTGGAGGAGGGGAATGGAAAGGAATGAAATGAAAATCGAAAAAAAGCAAAAGGCCGACGAACGTCACATACTTAAGACTTTGGCTGAGTGAGTAACTGAGTGAGAGACTAACTGACTGACGAGTGAGTACAATGGGTGGACTGATGAGCAGCAGAGAATTGCATCCTCGGGGAGATAGTTAAGTATCTCACTCTACGCTCCTTCAATCTCTGTCGCTTCCTTGGTCACAGTTTACAACTGTGAGATGTTCATGTTGTTGTCTTTCGTCTATACAAATGTGCTTGCTTACAGCATCAACAACAATAAGAGAAAACGGAACATCACAATATGTGGGATGGTGCGGCAACCCTGTTGTATCCAGCATCTTGATGAGAAGTACTATTTTGGTAAAAAAAACACCCGAAATGTTTTGAAAATACCCTTTCTCTTTTTTAGGATTTCCAAGTATTTTCACTCAAGGAGAGAGTAGAGCTTGTGACGATGGAGGTTTAGATGGGCTGACCCCTTTCAGTACTCCCAGTTAAAGCTCTCCAAATGCTTGTCTATACTGTTATTACTCTCCATATTGCTTTTTGTTGACCCAGAAGGGTATTGGCAGCATACCATCATGACATAATCATACTGGCATATTACGCTCCGTTCCATTGTAATTTCCTTCCCAGTAAAAACCCTATTGCACTCTAGTGAGACTTGTGACAATGAAGTTTATAATTGTATCCCTTTTAATGCAACTAGAATAATTGAACTTTTCATTACTATTTATGTCAATATAAACACGTCCGTGAATTCCCAATGTTTTCCGTAAAAAAAGTTTCGCAAATAATGCTACAACTTCTCACTTTCCTGGTCTACAGGATAACGCAACGTAAGAACTTGATTTGATGACATCGGGACAAAAAGCTATCAGCAGTAAATAAGATATAAAAATAAATAAAAATATGCAACATGGCAGAAACGAAGCAGAATTTTGAGGTTTTTATTGTAAAGAAAATATAAAATACATAAACATACCCTTTTCGGCGCTTCTTTCGCATATTTGGAAACGGGAATAATGTCATGAGCCGAAAACATTTTGGCACGATGAGTTTCTTCCCTGCATCCATTACATAAAGCTTGTCCTTTTGTCAGCAATCCCATCATTTTGTCCCACGTTTCCATCCAAATGGTCATTTCAGAAATCACCAAAGAGGATCAGTAGCAAGCACATTATTTCACACCCGGACATTGAGTACAGGAGGGGAATAAATGGTACCGAGAATAGAGTAAAAACATAAAATATACATAGCAATTTAGCATGTATATACGTCATATAATATTCCTGAAGATACTGTTATTTTTTCCCCAAATGATGTAGAGCATCCATACACAAAAATACAATTTCAGCAATGACTCAAATACAACAGTGAAAATGATCCTTCAACATGACACTAAAGGCGACCGTGTTGTATCCGGCATCTGGATGAGAAGTACTACTTTGGTAAAAAAAAATACTCGAAATGTTTTGAAGATGCTGCTGCTAAGAGAAATCATTGTTATACTCACTTGAGCCATAAATATCGAGAGAAAAATTCTCGCCCTTTTCATGACACAACTACCATTTGGAGGTATATATTCATAATGTATTATAGTAGTCTATAGGTTTTCAAATACTTGAAGTTTTCTCACTTTCCTTTTATGAACAAAACATAAAGAGGACGGGTTTGACGTAAGAATTTTTTCCTATGCCTGCTCGTGTCCTACTTTTAGAGCAACTTTTCTCCATGTATTTGTGTACACGCTCCGAGCAAAGTAATATAATAACAGGACTTGTCTTTGTCTAATAGAAAAAGGTGGAAGTGCAAGCAATTTTAAAAGTGAAGCTGTGAAAATGTTTCCACTTTTGTTATTCCGTTGTCTCCTCATTCTAGAAAGGATTTAAATGGAAAACACCTGGTATCACCTTACGTTTCCATTCGTTCAGATCTGGCTAATATTGATGTAGTCTTTGTATAAAAGTAACTTGTGTGTTTACCCAAGCTCACGTAAAAGTAAAGGATATTTTTTATACAAACTTGCTCCTCCACTCACTCCCTTAATAATATGAACTAACAAGATAAGATTGTGAAATGTGATACACATTCGAAATTTCCAGAGAGTGAGGGTGTACATAATACATGGCTTTGTTGTAATATTCCTTGAAGCCGTTTCGTATGCTAGGGTGTTTATACATTTATCGGATGAAGCTAATCTACTTTTCTACATCTCTTCTTATTGGATTCTTCTCACTTTTTCTGCTTGTGCTTGCTAGATTTTCCCCCTTTCATTCTCTCCTCCTGCTGTATAAACCTGTCATATTATCCTTTCACTAAGGCACAATGCAATTTTCCTTCCCTATAAAAAAGTATATTAATTAGCTCGTTTAAATTTTGCTTAAGCATGGGGACCTTTGATGTCTTCCACCGAACTAAAGTAGTATGCAATCATAGAAGCTTATGAGGCTAATGTTCTTGGTGACGTTTTACATCCACAAATCAACCTCGTTTCCATTTAATTCTCTTTAGGGAAAAAAGAAAATCGGATGAGAGTTTCTCCTAACTCCTGTTGTACTCCTTACTGTGGAACCTTACATTCTAAACCGGGTTGAGTACCACAAACTCGTCGATAGCAGCCATGAACTCTAACCCATAACCCGAACAAAATTGGAGCATAATGTATTAATGCATACGAGTAAATTATGAATGAGATGTGCCTTTTACTGCAGAAAAAACCCATAGTGTGTAGACGTATGTATAGTGTTACATAATACGATGATGATACGGGCAATATAAAATTGGGTGCTTTCCAGCTCACAGATGCTTTGATGCCACACACACAAAAACCAGCAGGACTAGCACCGAAGCTATCGTAGATGGGAAAGAAATGTCTATTTCGTAGGTCATTTGATTCCGTAATGTCTTTGCCCTGCACTCCTCTCCGTTTACACTTACACGCAGTGGGTACTCACTATCCCTCACTTTTCTTGTTTTACAAGCGTCATAATAACCAGAAAGATACTTGTTTTCTGCGTTAACTTCAGTTATCTCTTCTTTCGCCAACTTCTTTTTTTCTTTTCTTTTCGGGAACGTACGCATGGTTTTATAGGCGCGTATATTGCCTGTGGTATACATACAAGCTGTGGTTATACATCTGGGTTATAACCTTCTTCTGTACCGCAGCGCATCAAACGGTTTGGTTAGGGGTAACTGAACTAGTGAAATGATCATTTTGTACCTATTTCATCGTTTTAAACGGGTGCAGAATAACTTTTCAAAAAAGTGGTTGTGAACTGAAATGGTAAGTTTCGTTTCTTCCTACCCCACCGTACTGAAAAGAGATGACACTATTGGGTTTATGTCTTTTGCCGGTGAGAGCGTCAAATCTAGAAAGTAATTCGGAACTCGAGGAGAAGTGTAACGAGATAGGGAAAGTTTTTGGAAAGAGTAACAAAAGCAACTGTTTCCACGATATGGAATGGGAATAAGGGGGATGATGGTGATAATAGTAATAATAATAATAAACTACTTACCACAAGTATTACAGTAGTACATTGGAACACGACTTTTGTTATCACAGTTAGCACACGAAGGTTGAGTATCAGCAGATGCTAGCAGGAGGAACCGGAGCAGATGATCTACCGGAGGGCCTGACCCATCTTTCAATGGAGTTGGTTTCCTAAAACAATTTTATCCACAACATTAATTCAAAAAACACTAAGCTGTTTCGAATTTAATGCTGTAGAAGTAATTCCGGAGAGACCAGATGGAAAATGAAGTTAGTAAAGTGATATGTTACTCTGTCCACTTTCACTGGCTGGCTGTTGCTTTGAATTAGCTTTGTTCTAGAGAAGGAGGGGGACGAGGGGAGCAAAAGGGCTTTTCATGGGCGATGATAGATGCTGATAAGAATACACGAGTATTGCATTACTTGCTTGATTCAATTTTCAAGTACAAGATTTAAAATATAAATAAATTAAACGAGTTCTGTCTCTTGCTATTGTTGTTGAGGCTTGAGGACTTGGTAATTGTAGATTGTGGTTGGGTGAGGTGAGCTGAAAACAATGGGAGTTGGCATTTACAGAGTTGCCAAGATCTAGAGAATGTCAGGGTAGCTAAGAAATAATAAATTAAGCTGAGAAAGTAAAAGCCCATATTTTTGTCAGCAAATATCTACACAGAGTACACATAGTTTCGAGTGAGTATCAATTCGAGGCAGATGTTGTCTCATACACAATAAATAAATTGCTTGAGACTGAGACATACTGCCCCCCATCGAAACAGCAAACTGTTTGTTTCATAATATTCAGCAATATTTTTACCCAAAAGTCCACATTAAACTCGTGGAGACTGATACTGAGGTTTTCTCAAAACAGTGACTCTATTTAAGACACTTCTTACAGCGTTAAAATCAGCATTTGCTACTGCAAGTGATGTGACGAAGGGATGATAGGATATTGAATTATAGCGGAACTGCAAAGATACGGAGAATTTATTGAGTTCTGCAGGTCCTTTCATCTACAAGAGCCCAGAAACTTCACGAAATCTCAGGAGAATGTCAATGAAAATGGTTAAATTGCTATCTGTCATTACTCCAACATTGATAGTTTTTTCGAGAAACTTATACTTTGTGTACTTTATACTTTATACTCTTTCACTGGTTAAGTGGAGCCAGTAACAAGAAATCCTTGACAATATCTGACTGTAAGAATCCATTTCTGACAGACTGAAACTTCAATATTCTCAATTTGACAAATAGGAAATTTCCATTCAGTCGGCACTCCTTATCGTTAATTTAAAAGCTTTTTTGTCGCGCTACTGCACAAGTTCAAAGTGATACAAATTTTTGAAAACTTTCATTTGTGTAATTTTTACCAATTCTCTTTAACCTAATTTATTGCAGGGAAATTACAAAGTCAAAGAACGCATTAAAACTACTGAACATTTTTAAGTAAAAGATGCAAACCAGTTCGAAACTTATCTCATCTCTTTTCTCCCTCTTCCAAATGTATCAAAAGGCCACCCAGCATTCATAATGCAGAAATAAAAGCTGTACTTAATTTATGAAATACTCCTGCTACTATATACTACAGAGTGGAAATGTCTGACTGACTGAGAAAACCGATCCCAGAGCTGCCCTGTGTGGCAGGAATGTACATAAAATGAATAATATATGTTTCCAGACATCATGTTGTACTTATCTCTAGAAAAAGTTCTGGTCACTGCTCCATTGCTCCCCACACTAGTAACTTTTGTACTTGTCCTGTACACATTAGTATATGTAAGAGAATTGATGGAAACTGGAAAAAAGAGTTATTACGAACCGACAGAGAACCATGTTGCTTCAACTTAACCTGCTCGGAGCGTTGTATGTCCCGAAGAAGATATTAAATAAAAACATAATAAATATAAGAGAAAAGAAAAGTCGCGTCATAAAGCTGAAAACTTTCTTCGTAATCGTTCAAAAACATGTAAGGAAATGTACGTAAAAAGAAAGAGAGAGACTTTAAAATATTGTTTTCCACTGAGAACAAGCATGCAAGCAAGCACCATTTATGTTTTTATGGAAAGGACCTTTGCGAGAAGAAATGCGGTACCCTGCTAGTCTCTCTTTTTTCTCTATGGTCTAAAATCAGATCTCAGAGTACTGTATAAGTATGTATTTATATAGCACAACATGCAACTTATTCTTTCCCTTTTTTGTAATTTATGAGTTTTCTCTCCACCCGCTTTCAGTAATGAGTTCCAAATACTTTTGTTCCGTTCATTTGGGAAAAAACTCAGGATGTCGTCCTTTTCACAAGAATGTTATTTCGCTCCAGGAGAAAAAGCTACTTTTTCAAATACTTTTTATCAAATCATATCATTTCAAGCTGAATTCATACATATGATGCTCACATTCATAATGTAATTATTTTCTCGGGTAATCGATGAGGTTTCGCTTAGAAATGAGAGATGTAAGAAGAACGAGTTCCGGATGATTAACGGAGGAAATGGAGAGTGCCAAAAAGTGTTTTCCTACCATTTTCTCCTTTTCATCCATTTCTAACAAATTTTCTCCGTTTTTAGCGTAGATTTTTAGGCATCTTAATATTTTGCAAGTGACAAAGCTACATACAAAAGTGTGTTTAGGTAGAAGATGAAGAAAGGTAATTACACTTCCCTTCTCCATTTCATTTTTTGTCTTCGGTTTCACGGAGCTGAAACACGAAAAGCATAGATAGAGCGAAATAAATAACGATGCTTGGTCACGTCATTTTCACTCCGTCCAAAAAAACACATGGCTTGCAATGATTATTTTGTAAAGACTCTCCAGCTCCTTTTCCATTTAACATACCCCGTATATATAATAAAGCTTGGCTGAAACCAGATTTTTTCTTCTACTCACAGTCGACTTCGTTTAAATAAGCAGTGCTTACAATATTTTAACGAGTTTCTATGAATTACGTGAATGGTTTAGATGGCGCATATAGACCGGACGATTGTTAATATTGAAAAGGAATGAAAATTCCCAAGAGAAAGCTCAGCATGGTTGGACGGTAGAAATGAAGATCAAACCGGTTTTACCAGGAATATTCTCCATTTGGCCAAATTAAGTTTATATGGAGCTCCAATATTGCATACAAAGTATATACTTTGCGACAATCGTTCTCTCTATGACTTTTTTTCTGTCTCCATTTTCTCCTTTGGATGAAGTTAATGATAATGATTAATGAAACCAGCCGTGATTACCGTGAACTAGAGGATTCAGCAAGAGAAATAGGAATTACTTAGCATGGAAAACAGCAGGGTTCTCCATAAATCCAATATTTTCATTCCAATATAAAAAAAAACATTTTGGAGAATCCCTGCGAGTAGCCTGTTGTGTTGATCACATGAAAAAATCACTAAACTCACAGATAGCTGTGGAAATGCAATGGAGAAAAGTTTTTCCGTTTGTAAACTTTGCTCCTTCATTCCCTCCTTATGGAAGGGTATAATTTGTAGGAAGAAACATAAACATCTCATGAGGTGCTCTGTAAGATTATAAAAGATAACGAGGCTAGAATACAAATGATATTTAATCTTAGATTTACGGCTATAAAGAAAGTTTTAGAGTAAGTAAGCTCCCAGGCTATCCAACCCTTTCCATGCTACATTATTCTATCCCAGTATACCTACACAGTCACATGGGATCCGGTGCTATATATAAACGCAAAGGAGGCAGTTGTCTTTCGCACACTACTCGGATTTATATTATTGTAATACTTATTGCACACACACACTTTTCTATGCATGAAGTCCCCCATTCCAGATATAGATATATATATTTGTATTTGTGTAAGGCAACTATTTAGATGCAGTTTATCTTGGTCACTTTCTGGACATACTCAACCTCAACAGGGGGAACATTCATCCGGATTTATATGTCTAAAGCTGCTCTTACACGATGGATCAAATGTTCTTACGAGAGCCTCAAAAATACCCAAACATGGACACATAGACGGAACCACATTTCCTTTCACAAAGCTTTCACAGAGAAAATATACACTAGTCTAATAGGAATGAATGAGTATCACTATCTTGCATCCCTCACAAGGAGAGAAGAGAATTTTGAGCTTTGAAAAGACATTTATCTGATCCTGTACGTCGACGAGACATGTTTTACGTAGGGTAGGGATATAGGACATAAATATGTATACAATGTTGTACTTGTACACAATGCAAACAGTTCCTAGTTTCTCTGGAAGTTGTGGTTTATGCATGCATAGTGTATGGAGCTTCATGTATTCATGGATCTGCAAAGCGTGTGCAAATTATGGAGTGACAACGGAAAATGCAATGAGTAGACAACATTTCCACTCAGTCCTGAGATCAGAGGAAAACAGGATTCCGTTGAGCTTCAAGTTAAACAACCATGAAAGCAGGAAAAAGGCCACAAGCGAAATTGTATGCGTGTGCTTTCATTTACACAAGCATGTTTCATCCAAATTACATGCCCAAATTCATATGACTCACAGGGTGAGAGAGAGAAAAGCCAGGCTTGGAAAATCCAAGTATGGAGGCTGAGAAAAGGTCTCAATATGTGAGAATATACATTTTAATAGTGCACAGTCACGCTGCTGATGATATGCTTGGGCTGCTTGAAGGGTTAATTTAATGTGTAGTGGGAATTATGCTCCCCGTGAAATTTCACGGAATGTCTTTCTCCACAAGACAACTGCTGTGCGCAAATGAATCGACATCATTTAGCAATATTATGTTCTGCTCTGTAACTCACCAATTACATTTTCATGCAATAACAAGTAGGGAGTCATAACTGGAAGCTGCAAAGCTAAAAGAGTTCCCTTTATGCAAATCATTTCTGAGTACACATAAAGTTTGCCACTACCTAAGTATTTATATGAAATGAACTTCTCATCTGCACATTTTGATGTTAAGTTAGAAAGCGAGACGGAAGTTAAGGAGGCAGAGAGCACACTCCGCTCTTTTACGAATTACGATATCACAAGCCACCTGGCAGAGACTGATATTCTCGCATTAAATATTCATACAGAATATCTCATGACTTTGCTCACCTCCTCAATTCCCATCAATCTCAACGTCTAAGCTAGTCTACACCAAGAATAGAGGAATAAGGATATTTTAACCTACAGATGTAGAGCGAATGAATATATCTTGTTTCACTTCTCAGAAGAAATGTATTTATAGTTTACCATGGTGGTAAGCAGAGTCATGGAGTCTCGGTGTGCTGTGCTCCACAATGCTCTCACCACAAACTCATTAAACAGACATCATCCCTACGTCGTCAGCATCTAGAACGAAAATACCTCAAAAACCTTATACATCTGAACCATCAGTAGGATGAATTTTGGTAGGATAAGTGTTTACAATGAAAATATTGGAGACATGAGCGATCCTAGATTATGTGCCATTATACCAAGTATTTTCATCCATGCCTTCAAGCATGTCAGGATGAAAATACATTTGTTCAAGTCAATAATAGCGTGTCATTCGCAGAACAAGTAACGTAAAGTCTGTGCATGGCGTCAAAAGAGTCAACTTGGAGGATATGGATCGAGTGTAATAATTTGTAAATTTTCTTCAGATACTAGCATCCTATTACTGGAGAAATCTGCTGTGCCTATAGAAAAGGGATAAATCAGCAAAATTACAATAACTGCTTGGCCAATAACCCTTTTGGGGCTTTATTATGAATTTCTGAGAAAATGAATCATTCAACTGATTGCGTAAGTAGGGATAATGAAAATTATTAAAGCTTACCTTGCCTTACCGACTCTAGCAAATAATGAGTTTTTAATAAACGCTCATGTCAAGCACAGTTGGGAGTGGGAGTGAAGCCATAAAATTAGACCTTTATGTGCTATAAACAAATTGTGTGAATGAAGTCATCACCGTTGCTACTATACTTTCATGAGTTGCACGTGCCGACGTGCCGCCGCCTTTTCAACAACCAACTGGAAGTTAGAACTCAAACTAGCAGTAAACATCGTTTGCTAACTATAATATATTCCCTCGTAAATGTGAAATGTGTGTGCTCACTAGCTTTTTGTCGATAAATACATACCTACTTACATCATATCCTGCGTCTCTGAAAGTGTCATTTTAGCCAACAGGGTTTACGTAGTATGCTGCTATGCCCACTTTATACAAATGCATGTATCGATATAAAAAGTCGATTATGGTTGAAGGCTCTGCTTTATTTTCAATTTCCAGTTACTCCACACGCTTGCCAACAATAGCTTTCTCTTCCAGCTAATTCTAATATCGTTAAAATTACTTACGTTGGGATGATTACGCAATCTGGAAGAGCTCTTTGAAAGTTTGATGGCTAAGAAAAAAGAAATCTACTGAATTGCATTATGCCTATCAAGAGCATGCACACAAGTAGGTATATATGATTCATTTCTACCAAGAGAAAGTTGAGGATCAAACTTCCTTCCCTCCTCAACTTTACAAAACCTTTGAAAAAATCCACAAAAAATCTAGTACGCATATGGAAAAGACCCTCGTCGTCTATAGATCATGACAATGATTCATTTCCTGATTTAGTTTTTCATTTAACAGGATCAGTCATGATGACAATGGCGTGAAAAAAATCGGAGGAAATGAGTAGCAAACAAACCAAAGTCTTAACGGATGGTTTCATAACCGAAGAAAAAGTTCCTTTTCTGGGAGGAGAAAAAGGAGCCTTATTAGTTCCACACAGAGCAAAGGCCACTCTGCGTTGTTCTTCTTTGGGTATAACTTAGCTGGCTCTAGCAGATTTAATGAAAGTTCTTTTATTCTACTTTTTTTACAACCAGAGCTAAAGCGAGCGGGAGAGGGAGCAGGGTACACAAATAAAACTCTTTATTTTTTCCCTCAGCTACTCATCTCATCGTGGTTAAGACGTGTGAGTGGCAGTGTCATTACTTTCTTGGAAAAGTTTTTCCATCATCACCCGCTGATCCAGAGTTGGAAAAAAGGAGAAATAAATGCCACCCAACCTGTGTGCATAAAGGGATTCATCACAACCAGAAAAGATGTGAATGTCAGCTCAGCAAGTGTTTGTGTAGTTCTTTTAATTGAACCTCTTAAATGCGAAGGAAAGACTTATCTTCTCCATCTGCTCTTATATCTTAACCCTTTCACCTTTCGATTTGCAGCCAAAACAGGAAGGGGGGGGGGGAGAATTTGAAAGGGAGTGACGTGGTCCTCCACAAATCTCCTTGTACAACGAATACACAATAGCGTATGGAACATGGGTATTAGTTGCGACAGCTGGAATAATATGTTTTTGAACTTTGGATCATCATCAAAACAGACAGTTTGCCGAGTACGCATACTTTTCTCCAAGAAAGATAAAAGGAAGCATATTTATGGCTTCTTTTCCTTGCCAAACCATATCCGCCCAAATGTCAAGTTTAAGAGATAGTGTACACGTTCCACGTATACATTCTTACTCCAGACATACAATACAAAAAGATAAACGTGAATACACCGGAAGAAAATCACCATAAAGTCCAGAACATTTTTTGTAGGTGTGTGTTCTTTTCTTTTTTATAAGACTGGTTGAGAGAAAATGAGTTGGTTCATGAAGTTTGAGAAAAATGCATGCTCACGTACAAGTCTTTGTGAATGCAGTAGAGTAACCAACCAAACTATCAGGAACATGCCTTGTATAAATGTTAGATTGACCGAGAGAAAGCCTGGTTTAAAGGGACATTTGCTATGTGTATTTTTATATACGACGTGTGCATACATAACATAATTTTTGGCTAGATATTTACAAACAGTTTGTAAATATCTGTTTGTATATCCCATACGAGATTATCGTTAGCTATAGGCTTTATCTGTGTCGAACATGAACAGTGTCTTAAATTACTGTCTTTTGACAAGTGTTTCCTCACACAGGAAACTTGCTTTTCACAAGAAAAACTAGATCTTTGTGGAAGATATAAGGGAAAAAGGAAGCTAAGAAGAGGATGTAGTAATAGTGCCCCAGTGTTTGGGCAGATGAGAGTGGAAAAGTGAAAGGAGGTAGAGAAAGCCGTAAACAACTTCACAGCATACTTCCAGACTGGGAAAGAGCAAGAGAGAGTGAGTGAAAGAGCAAAAGAATTGGAAGAGAAGAAGGGGAAAAAAGTGGAGCTAAAACTGGGGATATTTGTGTGACTATGTGTATTTATGTGAATGTAGAGAGATGTGTACATCCCAATGTCTTGATATTGTTCCCCGTTTTGGCTAACACTTCCCATCACCATATATATCGGTTTGGAGCTCCTTCTTCCTGGAGAAGGTAAAGTAAGCAAGGGAGCAAGCACACAAATCTGAAAATCATTCCACCTCGATGCTGATGCTCTTTACAACTACTTCCACCAACGACTCCTCTATTACTTGTCTTGTGACTGTGTGCTCTTATACTTCTCCTGCCCTGCCACCACTATTACCACCACGATGGAACAGACGTCAAAACAGGTACATTAGCGTACAAAAGAGAAAAAAGTGGCTCAGAATTGGAGAGAGGCTTGCTTGGATGCGACCACTAATGGGAAGTAGCATGCGACCTTAGAGTTTTACACCAAAGGAAAAAGCTGGCGCCCACACTACTACCACACCACCACTCATTTATACTTTGGATGTGTGCATACACAGCCAATACATACATAACATGTAGTTGGGTGCTTGTTCCTTGCACGACTTTTTATAGATACCATTTTACCTCTCCAAATCTATCACGTTTGATAAATACTTAATACATTCATACCTCTCACTCTCCTTTTCCTGTAGACATATGCTCCTCTATTAAAACCCTGTGTACACTCACCAATCTCAAAAAACTCTCAGGCACTTGCTTACCAACTCTCGTCTCCGGTTCTGTACCACAAGTGCCATGCATTTCCCATTCCCATCTTATGCCTTTGTAGTTGGTTGTTCTCGCTTGGAAAAGTTGAGTTGCTGGCAACCACACCAAAAACTATCTGAAATTGCCAGACTACCAATCGTGTGTGGCTACAATACTACTCCTGAGAAAAGAAGTAAAAACAACCAACTTCTAAAATTTTTCACATTTCCCTCCGTCTAAAGCAACCTTTCACCGTGATCATCATACACTTTTGGAATGGGAAAGAGTGCCAGTCGTGGGGCACTGTGTATACAAACAAAAAAACATAATAAAGAGAATGGAACTTGCTAGCACCAGCCATCTCTACCTTCTTCTAGAAAAAGTGTGTTTCTGTGTATGTGTGTGGATAACAAGCATAAATTGCAAACCTATCATGTAGCCAAAGGATAATAAAGATGCAAGGATACGTGTACACAAAAGCTATTTCCATGTTGCATGCTGATGACTTGTGTATTTTCCCTCGGCTTTGTTCCTCCCCAGCAATTATTGCTCCACACAATTTTTTTTAGAAAAGAATGAGAAAAAAAGGATAAAAAATACTTGAGAGGGAAAAAGTGGCCTAGACTTGATTCCAGATTTTGAAGAGCTTCGTTTGCCATTATCTTCTTCCCGTCTAGAGAAAAAGAAAAGCTTGTTTGTGTATACAACCATCGTAAAGAAAATAATAGAAAGGTATAAGAATGTACACTAGTTTCACGTATTTGTTCATTCCACTTTTCTTGGAATGGAACATGTGAAAATAGTACGTGTGTGGTGTGTGTGTCTTTAGTTGCAAAAAAATATACGACCACATTTCATTTCATTCGAGCATACAAACCAGAGGAAATGTGTTTGTTTGTGTGCCTACGTCTTCTATCTCTCCGATATAAGTAGAATATAACCATATTTCAACTTGCACTTTCCCCAGTTAGTTGTGTGCAGATCCTTAGTTGAGCTAAATGGGTCTTCTGTGAATGAGTCGAAGAGAAAAGAAATGAAGTTTTCGTTGTTGGATACACACACATGTATATTTTTCCACCTCGGACGGAAAGAGAGCATAGGGCTATGGTGGTGGTGCCACTTCCATTGGTGATAATATTTGTTTGCTGGGAGAGAGTGGGAGCAGTAAAAAAGGAGTAAAAAGAGAGAAACCAGAAATAAAGTTGGAAATAGAGTTAAAAAGCGGGGATTCGGGTGAAGAATTATGATCCAAAAAAGTGTTCCTATCCCTTAAGTACAATAGCAAGTTAATAAGTCTGGTATCGAAAGGAAAGTTTCTTTATTGCTTTCTCCACTTCCTTTTTTCCTCCCTTCCTTGTTACTAAAGATGAGCAGTATAAAGACAAGTGTCTATGTATAGCAGTTTTGTATGTGCAATATATCTTTATTTGTTATAGCTCTTTGAGACATTTACCGATTTCAAACAACTGTCCTACGTACTTGTTTTATGTAGTTAATGCTTGTACTATATTGCAGGAGGGTGACGTTCATGATACAGAAAAACGTCATCGAGGTAGATATAAAATTGTTGCTCCAGCAGTCTCTAGTAGCTTCCTGTTTTTGTGACCCTTTCTCACATGGCAATTCTCCTGCTCAATTTTTACAAAAGTCTAATTCGACAGTAGGCTTTCACCAACCTGAAAAGCATATAGTCAGATAAGTAGCTGTACCGTCACTGCTATTCTCGGGATGCCTAATATCTACATGAAATGAAATGAAGCTGACGTTATTGCTCGAGGGAATCTATTTATCATACATTTCATTTCATTCACTAGACTTCATTTCCTCCCATCTTGCAAACTGTTGGGAACAAAGTTGATTTTCAATGTGTGTGGTAAACATGTTTACCGTGTTGACAAGAGAAAGAAGAAGAAACTTTTAGAAAATCTCGTTTCTCCCATTGACTGCACAAACTTTTCGAGAAATTCTCTGAAAATGTGATTATCAATGAGGGAGCTATAGATAGATCATTTGTGAGCAAGCAAAAGACCTAAAAGTAATAATAATTAGGTTTGAGGAGTCTATTTTGTAAGGAGGACAGCATCCGTCAGCAGGAGGGTAAACACGTTTATATTCATACAATTCCTTTTCACTGTGACGTAAATGGGTTATACCAATTTGGGTGTTGGGAAAAATCAAATTTTTGACATGTTATTCGACCAGAAAAGACTAGTTTACCAGTACAAAAGAAAGTGCTCACAGGAAGGGGCGCTCATTACATTACCAATCAAACGAAAAATATCATAAGTACAGAACTACGTACAACAAAAACGCTCCAAACATATATAGAGTTCATCTGTAAGATCAACCGTTACTCTGATACGCCTTCTGCATTCCATACCAAATCTGGATTTATCATGCACAATCACACGTATCACAAGAGATTTAGCTCTAAATACTCAAAACGAGTGGAGAAGCGCAATATTTGAAGATAATGGGGAAACGCATTCCTAAAGCATGTCACGTTATAATAATATCCCCTTAATGAAGGAAAAAGGCGAGACATAATGATAAAAAGAGGAAAATGAGAGAAGAGAATGAAAATAAATACTCCTGTACAACTATTCAAATATAGCTTTCGACGATTTGAATACATACGACAGGAAAATGAGACCTTTGTTCACATTTAAATATGTTTGCAATACTAATTAGCATAACTAC
>JAHZNA010004043.1:0-24405 GCA_027743935.1 Sinodicranocentrus sp. ZH6
CCAAAGGGTAAAGATACTGATGTTGAAGCTGAAACTTCTCCCCTTCAATATGATTTAATCCACAATAACCCGTCTGAAGAGTCTCCAGGTTGCGCGTCAGAAAAAACATTTGGTACCCCTCCTTGTGGCACTAGTCGCTCTTCGGAACTTAAAAATCAAGAGGTCAATGAAAAAGGGAAAAAGGTTTCCGTCGCATCAAATACAAAGACAAAGCATAATGAACAGGACCACAGTGCTGAAGTTGAGAAAGTTGCACCTACTCCATGGATGTTGAGTAGTCCAAAGGGTAAAGATACTGATGTTGAAGCTGAAACTTCTCCCCTTCAATATGATTTAATCCACAATAACTCATCTGATGGGTCTCCAGGTTGCGGGTCAGAAAAATTATTTGATACCCCTCCTAGTGGCACTAGTCGCTCTTTGGAACTTAAAAATCAAGAGGTCAATGAAAAAGGGAAAAATGTTTCCCTCGTATCAATTACAAAAATACCGCATAATGAACAGGGCCACAGTGCTGAAGTTGAGAAAGTTTCTCTGATAGAAAATGCAAGATCTAAATTACAATCTCTTCTTGCCACTAAGGACGTATTTGAAAAGTGTGTGAAGATGCATCCCCTAATTATAGAGTTTGCTAATTTACCGGAAGGGGACTGGAAAAGTATTGAAGAAGAGTGCAAAGGGATTTTAGGAGAAACTGCTGTGCGAACAATTCATTGTCATCGAACGATGATTCACAACCCTTCCAAATATTATAAGAGGGTCTTTGCTTATAATCATTAACCATTTCCAGAACTAATGTATATTTTTAAAAATGATTTTTTACTAAAACATGCACGGATTGTAATTGTGGTACAGTGGTAAGTAATGTGTTAAAAACGTGTATTTAAATCGCATTTTTTAATTTTAATTTTAAATTATTTCAATCAATAATCAACGTTTTCTGTAAAATGAGTCGTGTATCAGATGTAAATATGCTTTACTCCAATTCAGCAGTTTTAAACTCTCCTGAATAAAAGAATAAGTTTGAATGCCCATACAAATACATTATGAGGTTTAACTTTAATTATTAGTACTTTAGTACCACAATTTTTTCTAAATGCAAGGGAGAGTTTTTGAAGCTCTTACTTCATAACTCATAAGTCTACATTTTAAATTATTTGCATTGCCCACAACATCATCAGGTGAAAAACAACTACTTTACTACTTCGAAAGTTAATTTACGTTGAAACTAAAACCGAAATATTTTATAATTTATTTATACTTATCTTTGAACGCATTTAAGATTTAACAGTTTTATTTTACACGTTGAACTACAAAAATTTACATTTATATACTACAAGATACTTCAAGCAGCATCATCTGAATTTTTCAACAGAATTAAACGCTTTCTTTTTTAGCAGTTTAGCTTCGTGAGAGCATCAGGAGTTCTTGTGGGTTTTGGGCTATCTTCAAAAGTTTTAATTCGCGCTATACGTTCATCTTCAGGGCGATAAACTAAAAACCACATTTACCGGTTTGATAAGGCCCCATTTATCAGAAAAAACGAAATATTAAAAAAAATCAACTTACTTATATATTGCGTTTTGTAACGATGATTGTATTTTTCATTTTTATAATAACTCCATCCAGCATAGAATGCCATTCCAATACCTTAGAAAAATAAATAGATAAGCCGCGTGAATTTGCTTCTTTCCGACCAATGCTCTTCCGTCGTGTTTACAATCGATTAAAAGTATTTGCCGACATTTATAGTTTTGCTAGTTTAAATTCCTTACCCATAACACCATAAAACCCGGAGCCCATAACCTCCGGAATCTCATTCCATCCTTGCTTCCACAAAGACATTACTTGGAGAAAAAAAATAGTAAAAATTATAAATTAGCCCCTGGAAAATCCGACCGACATTGGTACCCACCGAATATTACCATAAACAATTTAATTTGAAACCGCTAATTGTCAAACTGTGAATATCATATATCGCCTGTTTAACAAATAAAACTCAATCATCCCGATCATTAATATCGGTGCAAGCTAACTTAGCTAACAATGAATTTTTAAAAAACTAGAAAACTAGGGGCGAAATTACTTACACGTTCGTTTTCCACCAGCAGCTGCCATTTTGTTTGCAGCAGCCTAACTGTTATTTTAACGGTGTTAACTGTTAAATAAATTTAACCACAAGACTTAAAAGACCGTGAGAATCCGGAGAATGTATCTTTCGACAAAAAGTATTTGTGTTTTTGTTTTGGATTCAGGCAAGGTAGTGTAAATCAGCTGCAATAAACACCAACATGCCGCGCCAATATCATTCTTCATGTATACATGAGCACGAGCACTATGAATGAGTATGAGGGCTGAACGAAGTGAGGACTTCGACTTCGACTGAGGACAAGAAAAAGTAATGAAACGCAAGCCAATAAATTTTCTAAAAAATGTGCGAGTGATGGGTTTTGCTTTAGGCCTTAAAGTAAATTAAAATGGCAAGCGAATTGAAAATCAAGAAAAACGATCTTCCACAGTTAGAAAAAATCTGAAGCAAGTGTCTTTTTTGGCTATCAGATAGATCTCATTTAAAACCAAGACATGAAAGTCTTTTAAAAAATGGGTAATCAGACATTTGGAATGACAGTATTTGCTCAGCCGATACCATTTACGGAACCCTTTGTTGAAGTGGAGGATTTAAAATCAAAGAAGCCATGTAGAGCTTGCACAGATTTCAAGTCGTGGGCAAAATTTCAAACACAAAAGCGCAATGAATCTTCAAATTCAAATTCTACCTCAAATGTAAGTTTACTCCGAAGATGGAGATAACCGTTATTTATATTAGTCTATTTTTAAAAGGTTTGACCCTAAACGATATTTTTACTTTAAATAGACAGATACGAATGAAAAACTGCACAAGGGTACTGGAGTGGAAGAAGATGATGCAATTTTAGCTCAAAAAAGGCTAAAAATGGAATGTCCCCTGGACAAAGATGAATTGGGTCTAGCGACGTGGTCATTTCTTCATACAACAGCAGCATACTTTCCTGACAATCCTACTAAAACCCAGCAAAAGGAAATGTCTGTTTTTATTAAAATATTTGCTAAATATTACCCCTGCGAACATTGTGCACAAGATTTCCAACAGTCGTAAGTTCTCTGAAAGATCTGTACATCACTATTTTAATTTAAAGTAATTGAGGAGAGTAATTTTAAATAATTGTGTATGTGATATATTTGTTTCCCAGAATCAAACAATCTCCTCCTGAAACTTGTAGCCGAACAGAGCTTTCGCAGTGGCTATGCAGAATGCATAACGAAGTTAATAGGAAGTTAGGCAAACCGGAATTCGACTGCAGTAAAGTTGATGAAAGGTGGAAGGATGGATGGAGTGATGGATCGTGTGATTTTTGACAGTAAGCTTGTTGTTTGTAGAGTAGCAAATATATTTATTTTGAATATTATATAGCCGTTTAGAAGTGAATGCTAACCGTAGCGTAGCTGTACTGTAGCTAGCCAAACCACTTTAAAGACACCTATGTGTGGTATGATAACTGATAACCTTATAGAAGCACAATTGTGTGTATAACAATTACAAAAGATGAAAGAGATGAAATTAAAATCAAAAATCTTTTTAAAAAAATCTGATAAAGATTTCATTTAATTTCTCTGCTTTGCTCTAGTGGATCTTCGATCGTGGGCTAGGTTAGGTCAGTTTGTTTCAAAAATTGTGTATATGTCAAATCCGTTGCTGCTGAGCTGTGCTTTGTTTACATGCCTAAGATTGGTAAAGACAAACATTTTGCATAAGGAATTTTCATTTTTCATGGGAAACCAACCACACTCTTTTCCCAAATCCCTGTCGCTAACAACCCAGTGAAGGGCTACGTAAAATAAAATGGCATTTTAATTTTAAAGAAAACTCATGTGATACCTGTCCTATGGCTGTGTATTGAGCCTTTGAAAATAATATTTGGTTATAAGTTTTCTTCGGTACTCATGATGGCTGATAAAATAAAAATGCTTTTACTCTCGAGTTTTGGACAAATACTTTTGTGCTTTTCAGAGGCGAAGTTTTTACAATGTATAAGAAAGAATATTTTCGTTTAGCAAGTCTCAAATTATATTTCATATTGCAACATGCAGCGCAAAAATTTCCTCCGATGCATCATCGCCTTGTTTGTCTGTTGGTAGATATTTTGATTTTTATATCATTGCTCTCGTCGGCATTCCCATTCCCAGCATTATTCTAGATCTCCAGTCCAGCTAAATAAGGTAGAAAAACCAATGAAACTGAAATCTTTGTAACCAAAACCAATCCTCAGAAAAGACCTCTAACTGTGCATTCCACATCATTTCCCTCTGAAGAATGTGCAATGTTAGAGATCCATTGGTCATTACAGTCAGACAGTTTTAGAATGCATGGAAATTGGCTTATTTAGCTTGATATCTTTTTCACTTCACGTATTCTCAGTGATATGATAAAGAAAATCCTGCAATGCAACGCATGGCTTTTTGGGATTGGGTTGGGGACATTGGGGGTGTGAGAATGTGTAAACAACACACGGGAGGGACATGAGTATTGCAAACGAGAATCAGAAAGTACGGCTCAGATCAGCTATGAATCAGGAGAAAAATCATATAATTTATGTTATAAATGCCCTATGAAAAAATTATCCCTATAGATATATTATGGGGTTGCCGGTGTTGGGTGTGGTGTGTACGACAGAAAAGTATGTTGCGTTGTAAATTGCACATTACACATTGGGTCTTTTCGGCTTGTGCAAAGTCGTATGCTTTCTTTCTCATCAATATCAAGACAATAAGAGTAATAGACTCTTGTTTCTACATTCCTATCAAATCCGGAACTGTATTCTGTGTCTCCATATTCTTCAACCATTTTTTTAAAAAATCCGATCATCCATCACACACCACACATGACCATTCGCATTCTCTTATCAACACAAAGCCAACTGCTTTGCACAATTGAGCAAAAAATCTCTTTCACAAACAGCCACGTCCAGCCAAATAAGTTAAAGCGCTAATTGAATCATGCGCATACATCGACGAACCACTTTTAACCAGAGAAGCAGCCTCTCTCTACTACTCCCTTCCCTTCTACTTCACCACAATCTCCTATCATATCATACGACCATACATTCACTTTTTTTACAACTAAAAAATCATTCATTTATTACCAAGACTCACACAAAGCTCCTCTACCCCTACACCTCCTTTCTACGCACAAATAAAATGATTTTGTGTAGCCTCATCAAGATGACTCCTCCCCAGACCACATCACATGAATTGGACATTCAATTCAGCAATATTTATGCTGACGACCAAAAGAGAGTGTAGAACAAGTTGACCTTGAAAAGTGTAAACACGATGATGGAGTGGCAGTTGGTGTGGATTGTAGAGCTGTGCTGCGTTGTTGTTTCTCATATCCATATTTTATCCTTTATCAAATTATACCCAAGTCACAAGCATTACATAACAACAAAGTAATGTACACATACGCAAAAAAAGCAGTGCAGTGCAATGCCGCTGCAAGCGATGTGAGAGAATATGAGAGGATAGAATGGAAAAGTAGTTTTCTGGTTTGGTAGGACATCACAAAGTTAGTGATGATGATGATGTTGTTAGTGAAATGGATGCTACCACACCACCACCATACCACAGGCTTAGGAACAACGAGCCCAAATATCTGCCACCACCTGAACATGTAGAGAAGGCCCAACAAATGAGCACGCTGTGTGCAAAGCAATGAAAATTCTGATAGGAAAAGAGGTGAACTGCGGCGACATTCAAGAAGTGGCCTGAGCCACGTTCTCCATGCCGTGCATGCCTTCTTGATGTTCCTTTCAAATGGATGCATAGTTGAGCATATTGAAGTCAAGTGTATCTCTGTTTTTCTGCACATCATATCAAGCTGAGAAAATGTTGGATGTATGGAGCATGATGTAGTAGAACGAAAAAGACGAAAATACAACCGGACCGGACAAGAGCAACTACGTTCTTTCTTCTCCTTGCCTTGGTCAACATGCCGTCTGTCTCTCCTTTTTTATCGTCTCGTCATTCGTCACAAAACAAAAACAGTTAAAAAATATATAAATATATAAACTTGGTGGCACAGTGACCCAAATCCTGGAAATCGGGTTATGAGAAGGTGTCACTTGGGTTAAGTTTAAGGGTGACCCTGGTGAAGTTATAGTTTTTGGACTGGAGTACGATTTTTTGGAAAAAAGGGTGGACCAGACGGGGTCGAATGGTCATGCATCTGGGTGTTGAGAAGCTGCGACACGAGCAGCTTTGTTTTGTCCCTTGTTCCACTATCAGTCATCTGGAATTTCTCCAGTGCTCCTTTTCCTGTTGGTCGTGCACGAGAAAAATATGTTTGGAAAGGGAGAGTGCTTCCACTCGTGATAATGATAAGGACGAGGAGGAGGATGAGTTATCTTAGTCGTTAGAGAGTGGACTTTTTACTTCGAGCGAAGCGACGAGATTTCTTTGGAAATTTTTGAATTTTTCTCGACTCAAACTCGAGTTTTAACGAAATAATTTTAAATAGACTGAATGTGTAATGCAACGGTTGTATGGTTTAACTTGCAACTTTTAACAGTTGGAATTTTTTATTGATTTATCAGGAACACGATGATGAAGTGGTAAGCCTCAATGTGTTTTAAATCATTTGTGTCATAATGTTGAATGTGCTTAGTTATGGAATCAATGAATCAAAGGAAAAGCATATTCCAAGGTGAAGCTAATGCACAAAAGTAATTGTATAAAAAACAATCAATTAAGTTTTAATGCAATGCTGATAGCGAAAGCTAATGCGGAAATTAAGCTTTTTATGGCATGCTGTTGCCGCCATCCATTGTTCATGTTGCCCTTTGTCTGAACTTTCTAACTTCGGTTATGATGCTTTGAAACGCATTTAATACCATCTTTCAAACATTACAAATTACAAAGTCATGCATGCGATGCCTCCTGTGCAAATAATGATTCATCTGATCGTTGTTCGTTGTCATAAAGTGTCGGTTAAAAACTAATTAGTTGTTTGTTCATAGTTCATGCATTGTACGTAGTGATTGATGGCGACGGCGAGTCATGAGTGGAAAAGCACATGGCTATGGCTGATGGCATGTTTTTTCGATTCGATTAGGTTGCAGGTGCATTTTTTTATTGGACGAATTTATAATTATTTGATTTAGGACTACCTAACTATTGACTTAACTATTTCATATTTATTGGGATAATATCAACAGCATAATTTTTTATAACTGCAGACTTGTCCTATTCCAATCTTTATGAAGGAAAATATTGTTATTTGTTATTAATCTTGTTTTGTTCTAACCTAACGAACGTGTCTAATGTTCAACTCTCATGAATGTGGCATTAAAAGCTTTTCCTTAATAAAGTCACAAGTGTGCTCTCCTCATTTATATGTTATCCTGCTCACTGAAGCTGACGCTATGGCTGATGGCTTAGTTTAGCAAATAAAGAATTGATATCACTTAAAAATGTTTAAGCTTGTTATTTAAAAAAAAGTTGTTCCTGGATATTGCATTTTCATTACAAATACAAATATACAAAATACAAGTATGGAATAATGTTGTTACAATGTTAGAGCTTAAGAACGAGTCGAGTATCTACTATTTATAATTTATATAGCTATATATATAAATATGCATGACCCTTAGTCATGTCATAAGTGCTTTAGTCTGTAGTCGGGAATCGGAACAATTGGAGAGAAGTTTGGTTTAGGTTTCTTGTCTGGTGGGGTTTGATCATCGTGATATGATAACAACGAGCGACAGAACAATAACTTTAACTGCTATTACATACATGACCTTGTCCGATCATCTCTGTATTTTTTCCTCGCTAATTGTCGCATGTGCAGCAGCATAACTCATGGATCGTGAATAACAAAATCGAACTACCTCCTACATTGCCATTGCATCCAGCTCATTTTTTTTATCTCAGCATATCAATCAGATATCAGATCAGAATCCATTATATTTGTGTCATGTATGAGTTACAAAAATGATAGTAGCAGACAGGTTTTTGGTATGAGTTTTTTGTATCATCTGTCTGTGGTCGTACAAGTAGCTACGCAAAACTAACTGGAGTAACTGGACTATTCACACTATTTATTGCAGAAAATGTTTCATCGTAGTGCAATTGCAAGGCTATAAATAAAGTAGATTAGCATAAATGGCACGCCTGTAGTATGTAGGCTATGAAGATTTCACGATTTCAGGCTTCAGTTCAAGTATTCTGCTAGTAACTGGTAAGGGACGACAAAGGACTTTTGTTGTATGTATATTGTTAACTGTTAGTTAGTTCGAGAACAGCGTAGTAACATCTTTTTAATAGCTGACTAGCTACCTAATTACGTTTTGAAGTGCATAAATGATAATAATGATAATTAGGGCCAGTATTTAATAGTTGCTGAAATTATGTGCATTTGGAAAGTGTTTGCATCCCATTTTCATGAATCGTTATCTTATTTGCTTGCAACAGATTGTACTGTAGCTGCTATACAAGAAGACTGTAACGATCAAGTTCAAGGTCAGAAAGTTAGCCATAATTTGCATCACATTACGATGTCTGCAGCTACAGCTTTAGAAAGCACACCGCCTGCGGTTGCTGCTGGCGAGAATATGAATGATTTTGTATTGGTCGTGCGGGGAGGAAAAAAGCAAACTAGCGCTGCCTTAGCAGCAACAGAAAATGGAAACGAGGAGAATGAGTACTTTCAACATAGAAGACGACGGTACCGCGGAGGAGGGGGTGGTCCGAGACGAAAACCTCCTCCATCGAGTCGGCGTGCTGGAGGAGGTGGAGCCCCTCTTACACAGTCGAATCAGGGTGGATCAAATAGCTTGTCAAAGGATTTAATCAGTTTGAAAATGGCGTCCACCCATGATAAATGCTCATCGGAATCCAGTTCCACTTCTGGTGGCAACCAGAATCTCCGTAACAGGCTACTATCAGGTGACAGCGCAAGTCTTAGCAGTGAGAATGATAACGTCAACGAGAATGCTGCAAATATCAAGCCTGCTGAAGAAGTAGTTGTTACTCCTGCTCCGCCACCAAAAGTCAATCCTTGGCGTGTAAATGCAAATGCTGCTCAAGTCATTACCAGCAAGGTTACAGTAGTAACTGCGACTGGGCAAGAACAAGTGCAGAAAATGAAAGCCAAGAAAGAAGAAGTCAGCGACCTTCCAAAGCTAATTCATCAGTCGACTTCTTCTACTTCTTCATCAGGTGCGCCAAAGCAATGGAAAACAAATCAAAATCAGAAAACAGCAGGTGCTGCTACAGCATCTGCTTCTGTAGATTGGCCAACGTTGGGAGAGGCTATCGGTGGTAAAGAAAATGTCCCTGGCGCTGAGAGTACTAGTACTGCTGCTTTACCAAAAGCAGTCCGATTTCGATCGAATACTACTGACTCTACAGATTCTGGCAGTGAAGATTTGGTCACACCAACAAATGTTGTTGGAAATCCCCTCCAGTTGCTAAATGACACTGATGGGCAAGCAAGCGCTAGCGGCTCAAGTGAAGAAAATGATGATGGCAGCGGAACTGGACAAAAACGACTAACCAAAAGTCGTAAACCCTCAAAGCAGAAATGGCTTCCTTTGGAAATTCCTGAAACTGGAAATAGTAACAAACCGAGTCCCGCGTCTGGTAAGACTAGAGGTAACCGACGTTCAGCCGCATCAAACAGAAATTTGTCAAGGGGTGGACGCGGGGGTGGTTGGGGACAAGGAAATGTTGGCGGTAGAGGAAGACGACCTATGAGAACTGGCGATGTTCAAAGTCCCGAACCTGGACTACCACCTGTAGTTGTGCCTGTCAATCCTAATTCTCCATCTGCTGAGAACTACGCTGACTTTCCATCTGATTTCACCACTCTTGTACCTATGTATCCTGCTGTTACTGAATTTGTTATGCCATACGTTTGGAATGGGTACTTGCCTCCGCAGCAGGCTCCAGCGCCAGCTCCAGCTGTTGTTCAGGATGCGCAGATTGCTAGTGCGTTTGGCCCTCCTCCTGTGGATAATGGTATCATCACGGAATTGGTCCGAAAACAAATGTAAGGCGTGACATTTTTTTATTAGATTTACAACACATAAAGCTGAAAGAAACGTTTTTAATAGTTGAGTAACTAAAATGAATTCATTTTAACAGAGAGTACTACTTTAGTGAGGAAAACTTGGAGAAAGATTTTTTCTTACGTCGAAAGATGGATGATGAAGGATTTTTACCTGTATATGTAATTGCGACATTTCCGCGAGTAAAGAACATGACACAAGACTACGCCATCGTTCTGAAAGCTATCAATACGTCGTCCAACTTGGAGCTCAATACAAATCAAAGTTGCATTCGGGTCAAAAAGGAGCCGCAGAGGTGGCCTTTGAGGGATATCGCACTTGTCCCTGCACCGGTATCACAGAATCCAACTTTACGAAAAATCCAGGAAAAGCCAGAAACTTCACATGAAGATGTGCAAAATGTAGATTCAGATGCATCCACTGACGCTTCTAGTAAAACTGACGAGATTTTAAATCCAAACGTGCCCGAATTCGTTCCAAAGAACGTGTCTGTATCCCCACCCCCAGATGCTGAAGCTGACATTGAGTTAAACTTGAAGACTGAAAAGAAGGTTGTATCTTCTGCTGTGAACAATGAGCCAAATTTAGAAGAGTCATGGAAAGAAGTTAAGAGGAAACCAAAGCCAGTGGTCAACAAGGACAGAAAGCGTGCAAGCTTTAGCTTCTCTGAATTTAATCGCGATAGGGAAGAGCTTGCGTTCCAGTTTGAGGAAGATACCGCGGAATATTCTGCTCGTGGTAGAAATTTCTCTTCCAGTCGTTATTCTCTGTAAGTATTCGTTTTTATTTTGTATTACAAATGTACCTAAATGTTACACAAAATGATGATTTCGAACTTCTTTCCCCGACAGACCAATGTGGTTTCTTTTCACAATGGTGATATATGTTGTTAACTGACAAGACGCAATTAATGAATAGTTAAAGAGAGAATTTTTCTGTTCATTTTAATACTAAAGTAAAAATACTTTTAATGGTATGATCTTTCAGGACGGAAGACTCAGATAATGACGACGATGAATTATCAGATTCAGACATCGACAAAATTGTGATATTCACACAAAAAACAAACCGGTCAGACACAACAGTGACAGTTCATGTGTCTCCTCCGAATCGTCCACCCAAGCACGAAGGATATGATCGTACTGGGAATTGGACCACAAGGACCAAAATAACACAAGAGCTGGCTCAGGTTATCAACGACGGTTTGAGATACTACGAAGATGACATTGAAGGAAGCTCAAATAGTTTTAGTACAGTCAACATAATTACAAAAGAGCACTTTCAAAAAATTATACCTCAAGTTCCAAGGGCCAACAATCCTGATGTTTGTCCCCCACCTCCACCACCAGTGCCTTGTAATACCCCTGCTTGTAATAGTACAACTGCAGCGATGGCTTCCGGAGGACAAAAGCATTCAAGGACTCGAGTTCGAAATCACAGGAGATCCAACCAGGCGAGATTTTATCCAGCTGAGGAAGGTGCTTCCAAAGAGACCAATGAGTGTAACGTAGGCTGGATTATGGATAAACGGAGAAGGACTAGGACTACTAGCGCTAGGTAAATCAGCATGCATTACAACATTTGAATATAATATTAATATTTGCACATGCTAGAGCCCGATTTTCAATTTTCTTGTGGAAAATTGGGTGTAGAACATAGTGCTATATTATGACATTGACAATTGAAACGGGTGGCTAGTGCCTTAAGGTTAGCTGGCCTATTAAGCCATTGGCAATTGTCGAACATTCAAGGCATTTATCCTATGCAAAGTACAAAAATATTTTACGTTTTATAATTACAATATGTCGATTTTTATTTTCGAGCAGTAGCACAGGAAGTCCTAGGGATGGTGCTGGAGTAGCAATCAGCGGTAACGCTGCAGGAGCAGTTGGCAGTGGAAGTAACAGTTTTTCGTCCAGTTTGCCCCAGTCTCTTCCAGCCTTCCAACATCCTTCGCATGCACTTCTTCAAGAAAACGGCTTTGTTCAACAAGTTTACATAAAGTATCACGCTAGGTGCCTTAAAGAGCGTAAAAGGGTTGGGCCAGGAATATCTCAGGAGATGAATACGCTTTACCGTTTCTGGTCATTTTTCCTTCGGGAGAACTTCAACAGAAAGATGTATGAAGAATTCAAGCTACTGGCAGAGGAAGATTCTGCTCAAGAATTTAGGTAAGCAAAATGTTAACATTAACATATTACAGTTTTTTAAAAATCCTTGCAGTATTTTTTCATTAATTGTTACTTGTGCCGTTTATAGGTATGGACTGGAGTGCTTATTCCGATTTTACAGTTACGGACTTGAGCATCGGTTTAGACAGGACATTTTCAAGGATTTCGAGGAAGAAACCATCCGTGACTTCAAGTCTGGAGATTTATATGGTCTGGAAAAGTATTGGGCTTTTCGAAAATACTACAAAAATGCCAAGGAGCTTACTTTAAATCCCGAATTGGGAAAGATTCTGGAAGATTTTAAATCAATTGATGATTTCAAACGTGCCGTAAGTGCTTAGATTTTTGAGGCTTCGTAATTTAGCAAGTGGCCCAATCGTAACAACATAGTTTTTCCCTAAATAGAACGCAGCTCGAGGAGTCGTGCCAGGTTTGGCCCGTCAACGAAGATCTTCAGAATCAGACAAAGTTGGACCATTGATTCGTCCACGAGGTCCAAATACATCTCAAGGTCCTTTCGCGCAACAAGTCAACCGCCGGCGAAGAACTGTCTCTGAATCTGCAACCACGTCAGCACCTGGTCCTCAATCCCGTCCTATTCCTGTTCCACAATCCCAAAAGGCAACTGGTTGTAGAGTGCCTACGTCTTGAAGTAATCCTGAGTCTTCCAGAATTTTTCTGATTTAATGTTGCAACTTGGCTTCGCTCGCACTCGGTAAAGGTTTCAACTTTAAAACTCAGGTTCAAATGCAAGCAGTGACTTTTGCACACATATGATTTAGCTTTCATCCTTCCCAACTTTACTTTGTTTTGAATGTTTTCTTCACTTGACTTCTTTCTATATTCCCGTTATAGATATGATACATATTACCTATGATATATGGAGAACAGATTTTTTCGTATTTACAAAAAAAAGCTTCAACATAGCAATGTACAATTTTCATGAAAAAATGAAGAAAAAAATATGACTGATAAAAATAGTGAGGAGGTTATTTTAATTGTAATGCGACTGCTATTAGTATATCAAACATATATGCAAAAATATCCTATACTTATAGAAAATGTTAGTCTACCCGAGTACTTTAAAGATATAGTAAAGGCGGTATACCTTGACGCATTTAAAAATGATTTACCTTATCATCACAGCCAGATCTAGTATAGTCTTGTATAAGTAGCTAAAGCTGAATAATAGCATTTATGGACTTTAATATTTTAAAATATATTTCAACAATAATAATATATGTGTTTAAGCCTATTACATAAATGATGGAGCTATAATATTCATTGTTTAAAATAGTGTGTTAATAAGATGCAAGTAATGGTAGGAATTGAACTCCTAAAATTGACAATTATTGCAGTAATATGTGTGAATATTACATGTATATTCTCAATGTAAAGTCTAATATATGTATTGATGAGTAATTTCAACTGGGAAAAACTGAAGTAGTGTATCACACGATACTGTAATCATAACAGTTCAATTTAATAATGTTGGATGTTGTAAGTGCTGTGCAAACAAAATATGCTTATGTTGTGCCTCTTTACAATCATTTCGATTTATTTCAGTAGTGTGTTTATGTTAGCAGCATTGATAATGATAAGATGATAATTTAGGTTGATGGTTCGCGACTTGCGATAAATCTTTATGATTTCATGATTTGGTATATGATGGTGGTTACTGGATGATATTTTAGGGTGAACAATAACGCGTTCTGTTTTCGTTTTAAGATATTTTATCAAATGTTATATGTTATGTTTTAAGCTACGGTAGAATAGACATGTTCTCAAGGTAAAATGAGAATTTCATTTGCGGAAATGTAGTTATCGCGTAGTGTACTATTTGGTTCATTGCTAATTTGTTTAGAGTAACGACGCACTGTTGACTGTACGTGTATATATGTAAGTTTACGTATCGGCGGATATTCTGTATGTATTATACAAACATATTATATTTGACTTCAATAATTTACATATTGAACATATTATATAACACTATCGTGTATACCTAGTTTCGATAACGGTGATTATTATTAACGATTTTAAAAAACGAATGAAAAAATTAAAAATCGCTATGAAAATGAAGACTACAGTCAGTATGCTAAATTTTTTCTCAGCGTAACATTGGTAAGGATGCTGTGGCAGTTTATTCAAGGGGAAGAAATGATAAACCTGGCCAATAGGATAGGAATACATGTGCATGCTTTAGCTGCGATCTTCTAACTCCGCACAATTTCAATTCTCTGGCAATTCAGCTATTCCATGTTTTAATATTTAAATGGCACACAAACCTATGCATGTTAAATCAAGAACACCAAAACATCAGCATTTAAGACTGAAAAAGTCTGTAGACTTCCGACAAAAACAATCCCACAATAACCTCTTGCGTATGATAGGTATGCGTGTGTGTATACTCAGCTATAGTTTAAAAGATAACTGATAACCTCTTGGCTGATGCACCAAATCCTTTTTGTAATCAAGCATTAAGCATTAATGCTTCCGCAACCTTGTTTCTACATATGATATGAGGGGTGGATGTAAGTAGATGTTGATGACGTTATATACCTAATTATTTTCATAACCCTCGAAAGTATCCTTATCCTTGGAGTCGTTCATTGTCGAAAGCGGGCAAATGGTTACTCTTAAGAATGATTGAATTGAATGCATAACATTTAAAACGCAGGATGCAATTGATTTCTGTTCCTGCCTGTCATGTTCTTTCCACTGATTGAAATATAAGAAACAAGAGGAAAATATGCCCAACTATATGTAAACAAACGCCTGAAGAAAGCTTAATTTAAGAATAATATATTCGAAGAAACTGAAACCCATTAACAAGCAATAGCCACTGAGCATCAATTAGAGTTGCATTGCAATGCTGTATGGTACGCACGCGTGTTTCGCTTAATTTGTTTTTGATGACTTTTGATAGTGACGAACTATGAAGAAAGGCATTCGGTACATTTAATGACCATCAAGGAAAAGTATTTACCTAATTATGTTATTTATATACATACGTATAAAATCTAAACTGGACCTTTCCATGTTTTGACATATGGGTTATTGTAAGAATCCTCCATTTAAGCATTCTTTCTTATCAACCAGAGCAAATGCATTTTAAAATGAAAATGAACAATTTCCCCGAAATAATTAAAATACGTATTGCATCGCATCAAAAAATTACAAAAATTGAAAGCCTCGGCCAGAAAGGAAAGCCAAGCACACAGCTTTAAATCTGACATGACATCATTCTTTCTTAAATGTGCACTCCGCTGAGTTACGCTACGCTTATCAGGTGTTTGCATTGAAACATCCGAGAGAGATAGGACATAGGATTGAGTGGAAAACGCTTTTGTATCCGTTGAAGGTGTAACCTTTTATGACCATATATGGTCATAAATACAATTCAGCTTGCTCATTGGCTGCTTCAAATACCAGACATTGTAAAAATAGTTAATTTAGGGAATGAATCGCATATACCTTGTAATGTGTCATCATCATTTTCTCTCATACAAATCAAAGTCATAAATGATATGTCATGATACAAAAGTGTAAGATAAGCAACTGTCAGTATATTCATTTGCTTCGGATCCTAAATCCCAGGTTTAAATGTAGACAACTGCAACTGAACTATATATAGTAGTCGGTTAGGCAGCTGGTTATCATTATGTCGTGTCTTATCAATAGCGGATACACTCATATATAGAATAAAAAGTTGTTGGTTAGTCGGTTTATGTGGTACATGTCAAGGATATTTTATCCCGCTACAGTATTTCCCTGCACATTTATATGATACTTTCACGAATAGTGAGAAATACCCAAAACGTAAGACTCATTCGATACTTTTCTGAATTGAAATGTCAAGTATAAATTAGTCCAGTTGAGCAATACACGATTACAAAGAATTTACACGGGTGTTTAATAAGAATTGAATGAGATTCAAACAAAAGAATGCGCTGATAAGTGCTTTCACAACTTTTATGATTCTCACGTATAGGAACCGAGTTATATTTGTATCCATTAGGCTTCAATTGAAAAACGATGATGAACATCAAGTGCGCAGAATAATGAAAAAATTGGGACCGTATATATTGGGATAGAAGCATGCTCCAGGTCCTCAGTCAAGCTACTCCTGTCAGAACAGTTGGTTAATTAGCGTTTTTGCTGCTAACAAGCTTCTCTTTTTAAACCTACCCCACCCATCACAAACTAGTCAAAATGTGTGACGACGAAGTAGCAGCATTAGTCATTGACAATGGATCCGGAATGTGCAAGGCAGGTTTCGCTGGGGATGATGCCCCACGAGCTGTCTTCCCTTCCATTGTTGGTCGCCCAAGACATCAGGTACATATTAGGTTTCTTTATACGTTTCCCTCTACTCCAAAGATTTGTAGAGGTAAAAATGATGATGGAATATTTTGATTTTTTCTTGTAAATTTATTTATTTACAACTTGTTCTGGGTTACCAAACGAATTAAAGTGTATTTTTACTTAATTCAAATAATCGTTCCTTATCGCGCATTGTCATAATATAAAAAATAAATACTCTTGTATAGAAAAAATATGTGATTTTGTCCTTCTAATTTGAGCTTTGTAAGTTGTCAATTCATAAATATGGCCGAGCGATGAAGTGGAAGCCTGTCACCTGAGACAATCCACAGCTAATTCAAGGTCATCATAATTGATCCTTGAAATTCAAGTACAATACATTTAGATAAGCGTATCGAGATGAAGTTTGGGTCTTATGATAAGAAATAATTAAACTGTCTGCTTGCTTATCAATAAATTGCAGAATACATATTATTACTTAATTATGCAATTATGAAGGTCTCGCCGACACGAATTACAAAACTATGGCGGCTTTACAGTTGAAAGTATAGATAAGCTTTAACCATAAATCTTGCTTTACAACATCGTCAAAGATAAGCTTTGTGCAGAAACTCATCTAATTTAACGATTTAAATTCACAGTTTAAAATTCATAGAAGCTTGTTTGCATTTTCCTTTTGAATTAAAATGAAATTCATAAAAACCCAAATAATTATTTTTCCCTCGTTGCATTCTCTTTCATTAAATTATATGCTTCGGTATAATTGCACAATCCCAATAAGAAAAAATCTTATATGCCACGCCTACTTCATCTCTTAAATGTAGAGATTTCCACAATTTTACATAAAACACCTTTTAAGATTTGAATGATATTTGACGAATCTCAAAATCTCAAAGATCCCTCTTGAAGGAAACCGGTATTTATTTAGTAGATGTGCAATATTCTCCTGCCTGACTCCATTTGATTCATCTAATCACGCATGTAAATTGTACGCAGACGCACATTTTATTCGAACATAGTGTTTGCTCGAAAATTATTTGTGTGGGATACGTATCTAAATAAACATATTCGAACCATATTTGTTCACCCTGATGAGGAAAGATGCAAAGATTTTCTTTCGATACCTTATTGTCTCAAGAAGTTTCATATACCACTTCAATCTTGTCATTTCTAAAATACACATAAATAACCCTAAATAATACATATAGAAATGAGGTCCGTCAATATATTCCACCCAAGGTCGAAATCCCAATGCTGGCATGTAAGATTAGAAAATCAGAGAACGATAGCTTATTCTCAGTTTGTTTTCATGAACCTCAAAATCCGTTCTTGTCCTTGTCACTCGCTCAGCTGTGCTTGTACATGCAGCAAGGAAAACACCAGAAAGAAACCTGCTTTTGTGTCATTATTCAAATTTCAAATACTCAAAACCTTTAAGTTTTAGAATTTGTGTGAAAGATTGAGTACAAAGTACAACTTCATCAGTAAATCTAAATGATGGCAAAAGCTATAAACAGAAATTCCAATTGGTCAGACCATGAGACTGAAATTTTCGTCCAGCTCTACGCAGATCATTTTGAGGCATTAGAAAGTGGGCTGAAACGAAAGCCAATATTTCAAAAAATCTCGGAATCCTTAAGTCAACACGGATTTGATCGTAATGCAGGCCAGGTTGCAAAAAAGGTACGTTTTCAAATGTCTGCTCAATGCTCATTGTATAATGTACGTACATATTTGAATTGAAATTTGATTTGATTGCAGATTGCCAATCTCCGCCATCAATACAGTAAAAAAAGCTTCTCACCCTCTGCATCGAAAATGTCCAGTTGGATGCAGGCTATGCACAAGATTCTTGGTCAATCAGAGGGAAAAATTGCAAATAAGGTTATTTTGATTGTTATAAATCCGCTTAAACTATTATCTTAAAAATTATATAAAAACCTCTTTGACGTTATCCATTAATTTGTATTGAATCGAATAGCAGAAAATGGAATTTTTCGCTTTGGGCGAGGAGCAAACCATGAATGAGGTTAAAGTTGAGGTTGAAGATGATGATTATGAGAAAGTCCTGCCCCCACCTGAAATTTCTGACTACAGAGAGGACCCTGTTTCTCAATCTAATGAACAAGCACTGCTCGTTTCTCAAAAACAGATTAGTGGGATGAAGACCATTAAAAAATTGCCGTTTCAAACCAAATTATTTCATCATCAAGTTGTAAGGAGAATCAGAACTTCTGCTTCAAGGTCCAAAATTGGAAAGCAGATTGCACTAGCTGTAGCCGCCAATAGACGCATTTCCCGTAAAATACCTGGGAAAGAGTCTGCATTCAAAATGGAAAAGACGTCAATGTATGAAAACTTGTTGCCTCTTCGTGATGAATTAAATCATTGCTTTATATGCTATCGACAAGAGGAAACAATTAGACAGAGCAACTTCTTCAATAAAAGCCAAAAATTGGAAATACTACCGGAGAATATGAATGTAATGTTTTTATTAAAAAAGCTGTTTGAATTCCCTTCGGAGAATTTGATCGTATATTTAGCCGCAAAGGAAAATCCGAATCAATGGATTGGAGTGTGTTCCACCTGTCGACCTTTAGTTCAAGAGGTGATGCATAAGAATGATAAAATTTTGAAACTGCTACAGGAGTTGAGACATATCCGCGAACAAATTGTTGTAAAGGTTAAAGAAACACATTACAAAGTTACGGAACACTGTCGAGTTTGTGAGCGAGTTAGATGTAATGGACATCAGGAACTTTTCATTACTGATGAGATTCGGGATTTTATTTCGAAACGTGCGTAACAGTTATTCAATTTCTTTGGTGGTAGTAGTGTCATACCTTTTTGTTAAGCTTGTTTGGGTTAATTTGGAAGTAACTGACATTTTTTGATGTAGGGAAATATGACAACATCAACCCATTTGTGGCTGGTGACGAGAAAGCTAAAGAGAAACTAATGGGACAAAGGGAGAATTCGACGATGTCAAGTGAAGTCAATAAGTTTAGTGATATTTCGTCCTTGCATGATTTAAGTCCACTTTCTGTTGATACGGATGAATTTTGTGATAGCGATCCAGGCATGCCTTCAATATAAATTTATAACATTTTAAATAAACGTAAAACTGCAGATGTCTCAGCTAACCATTATTCTGTTTTGTATTTTCCAGATTATTCTGTTACTCAACACTGTCAGAGTACATCAAAAACAATTATGAAGACTTCGGTTGGTTTTGACTGCAGCATTTGTCAAGAAGAATTTCAAACTCAATGCGACCTAAAAGCTCATTTAAATCAAGTTCACCTTACAGAACTTTCACGTGTGAAAGAAGCTAATTTAGATTACAGTTGTCCATCGTGTCCCAATCTAAAGGCAATGTGTTTCGAGGCTTTCATTGGGCATGTAATTTTCCACTACAGTAATTTCTTTATTTCTATTTTACAACTCGATCATAAGACTGTTTTTTGTTTGAAAATTAATTAAATTCCTGAACTTTTAGAAAGGCCAAACAAATGCACAGAATGTTCCGTAAACCTTCCTGATGATGAAAACGTCATTGAAAAGCACTGGAATGAATTTCATTCCACAAGTTCCAACGTTTCTAAATATTTTAAAGCAAATTTGGATTTGGGAAAGTTATGGTCTTGCACTCATTGCAAGGAAAATTTTCTTACCTTTGAAGAAAGAGATGCACACGAAAAGGACGGACACAGCTCAATAAGTAAGACATTAATTAATTGAGTCATGCATTAGTTCATTGGATTTCCAATGTGCTATGATTTTTACTGTTAATTTTCAGTTACTCATAACTTGGAAGACATGTCACATGAATGCACGATATGTTCAATACGTTTCAAAACTTTTGAAGATTGGCGTCTCCACAGGGCACTAGAGCACCCAGTTTTGGCGAGCACATGCTGTTTGCTTTGTGACAAATCCTTTGCTATTAAAACAAAGGAAGGGTTGGGTAAAATTTCAATGATTTTTAAAAAAATTGTATGATGAGATGTACGTTGCAGCATCCTACTCTTAAATTTCCAGAACTGTTGGACAAACGAAACATGCTTAAGCACATTAGGGAATCCCACCAATCAACAAGACTGCAGTACTTCGACGTATGTGATTTCTGTGGAGAGCCATTTAGATCATACCGTTATAGTCATAATTTAGGGAAGCACTTAATTGAGCAGCACAATGTCAAAGAAAGTCTCCTATTTTCGTGTCACATTTGCAGTGCCAAGTTTGAAGACAAAAGATCCCTTAGTGTTCACACAAAAAATGTACATTACGAAAGAAAAGTAAAATGTGAAGTGTGTAATTTTAGGGCAAAATCTTATCTCCTCTTGCAAATTCATAAATCTAATAAACATGGAATCCGAGATAAAGATTGTGTCGTGTATAAGTGCTCACATTCAGGTTGCCCATTTGAAAGCCTATCATCTAAAAGCATTTTTCAACATAAAAAGCAACACCAGCCGTTTCGACAAAGAGCTCACATTTGCGGGTTTTGTGGAAAAAGTTAGTTATTTTGGTTTCTGTCTTATTTAGTTTTACAACTCATTAATTAAAGAGCTTTTCAATTTATTTTTGTAAATATTGCTTTAGGCTTCTTTAGCGTTTCTCATCTACGCAAGCATGAAAAGATTCACTCTAATGCGGAGACAAAGCCTTACCAGTGTGAAATATGTGGGAATTCATTTGCTCGTAAGTAATAGAAATACATTTTTCTACTGGATTTTATGAAACATTATATAATGTAGGTAGAAAATCTTTCTTGTCCGCAGTTCGAAATTACTTGTATATTCACAAGAGATTATCGCATGAACGCCGTCCCTTCGGATCTGGCCGAAAGAAAGTGTTATCCAAATAATACTTGCAATTTAAGTGACCTGTATGTAGTATGATGCGAAGCGGAATATCCTGAGTTGAAAACTTAACAATTCTTAAGCCCGTCGTATATAAAATTTAATCAAGAACTTCCAGTTTGTAAGTAACGTGTAGCCAATTAGGATCATTTTTTTCATATATTTTTACAATAAAACTTATAGCGGTGTAGAGAAACAAATTATTTCTGTTCATACATACAGTTTCTATCAAGGAGGCATAGTTAATTTCGTTGTAGTATACTTTATCCATCCAATATATATAAGGGTTATCAAGGGTCAAGATCCTTAATATAACTATCAATTTTCAGAAAGCAAGAAACCCTTCCAGCTCGCAATTCTTTGCTATCATAAAAAGGTTTTATGGGTTTTGTAGGAAGTACATTCTAAATGTCCTCAATTTTCATATTATCCAAAATACGTTTAATACGTCCAATCGTAAACAACTCTACGTGGTCATTAATCCACTTATAAAATGGGTACACGAATTCGAGAATAATTAGATATTTTGTAACTATTACATGGTCAACCAGACCCACCCAACTCATTCACTGTTCCTGGATTTAGCTACGCTGTATGCTTGGTATGGTCATGGTCAATAATAATTTTATATTCGTTCGCAATGACAGACTATCAATATCACCTTTTGGAACAAGTCACACGCGAAAGTCTTATTTTCCCAAGAATGTAAAGTTTATCATTTACCCTACCGGTGGCAGAGGAGAAGCTTGCGGAGTGCTTCACTTAGAAAAGTCTAAATTTATATGTAGACATTCATACAATTTAATACCTTGTAATACACAAGTAAATAGTGACCTAATCATGGATAACTCCAAAATTTTCAAACTCCACCCAAACACAATACGCAAAGTTGACTCCATAACCAAATTTACATTTTCCTACTTCAGTTTCATCTGCTCATATTGTGTCAAGTTTGTGTGGGAGGATGGAAACGCTTATTTTTATCCAGTGTCTGGCTTTGCCAAACTACGCTACAATTGTATTCAGCTTCTTGGATTCATTTCAATCTTGATATCAACGTTTGCACTTTTCTCCAAATTTGAGTACTATGTTGAGCACTCGTTATACTTTGAGCTGTCATTGCACTGCACTTTAATTTTAATCCCATTGAGTTGTTCAAACTTGCAGTACTTTTTCATATTCCGAAGAAATCAGTTTATAGACGTTATCAACCAGACTATTAATTTATCTAAGCAGTTAGAGAAGGGTAAGAAAGGAATTTGATATTTTGATTTTCTTTTGCTCCATTCCTAAAAAAATGTGGATTTGATAATTATAACAAGATTACGTGACGATTTGCATCCAGATTATCCGCTTTCCTCTTACTACAAAATGTGCCAGCTAATAAGGAATTTCATCCTAGCGGCATTTGGAATGTCATACTTTTGCCAAAATTTTACATTTGTACTGACATTGTATGTGACGACAATAGGAGAAGAGTGGTATCTCAGCACACATTTACTCCAGTCGTTATATGATAGTCCAAGCATAAAAAATTATGTTAAAACAGTCGCTGTCACGTATGAGCTTTGGTGGATTAGTACGCTCTGGGGGGCAATAAGCCTTTACTTGTATGTCACGCAGCTGTATGTTTTAACTATGATTGGCTCATTGATGGGACTCAAGTACTTTCTGTTTCGAAACTAACAATTCGAAAATGATAGTAATATTGGAAGATCAAATTAATCTAACTTTCTTTTTTTTTCAGGAAATACGCAAGTAAGCATAAACGCAAAACAACGCATGAACTGATTGAAATCCTAAATGTGCATTCTAAACTCCGCCTATTGTCGTTCCGCTACAACGCATCATTTGGAAGGACATACCTGTTTCTTTTTAAGACCTGCACCACAGTTTCCGGAACTGTGACATTTTTCGTCGTAGTCAAATTGTTTGCTGTTGCCGGCTTTGCTGTCATTGGAATATGCGTGTTTATCACGATTGTCGCTACAACTTTGTTGTGGGCCTTGGGTTTTCTTTGTGGAATGGTTCATTCACAAAGTTGCTCCTTGCATAGAGAGTTATTGCGCTGGGGAGTTCCAAATAAATTGGCAAAACGGGAGTTGCTGACTTTCAGACCGGTAATGGTTAGAGTGGGTGGCTTTTACGGGATGGAACGTGGAACAACGTTGACGATGTTGTCGGGGCTTAGTAATGCGGCGATGACAGCACTGCTTTCTATTACGTTTGATGTTAAGCCTTAACCGTAACCATGCAATGAATTTTTGATTTATGAATGAAACTAGAAGGCCAGATATTTGCTTAAAGCAAATATAAACTAATGTTTAGCTGCTAGAACTTTATGGTTTTCGAATATTTAGTAAGAATATTCATGCGTTTCGGCCTAGCCGGCTTCATCAGGTAGAGGGCTTTACTCTACTACGCATATTTGCGGGTTTGATGGAGGAGTTTTCCTTCTCATATGTGTCTAGGAGTACATTTACAATACTTCCCGATAAACGACATTTCGTGTAAAGACTTTCCCTGACCCTTCAAGGATTTTACCTTGTTTGGTAGTGTTCAAAATCTGTACACGAACATCTGAAGCTTTCTTAACTCTGGAAAATGCCACATAAAGTTGACCATGACCAAAAACAGGCTCAGGTAAAAGGATTCCAACGTTGTCTAAAGTTTGACCCTGAGCTTTGTTAATGGTCATAGCAAACGCTGGTTTCAATGGAAACTGTCTTCTACGTAATTGAAAAGGAATATCAGAATTTTGGGTGCTATCCAGAATTATTCTTGGTATCAGTTCAGTGTTTCCTTTACCACTGTATGTAAGAATTTCAGCGAAAATTATATTACGCTCCAGTTTCTTAATTAAAAGTCTGGTACCGTTACATAAACCCCTTTTGGTATCAAGATTCCTTAAAAGAATAACTATTGTATTTACTTTTA
>JAHZNA010004044.1:0-38665 GCA_027743935.1 Sinodicranocentrus sp. ZH6
GATTTGTACAAATGATTAAAACCTAATACCACAACACTCTTTTCGAAATGTCACAGCACCAGTGTAGGTACTGAATTGAATGGTCGCCTCTTTTAAAATCTGTGGTGCGATTAGCGCGCAACGGGCGTTCTAGTATACTTGATGGCATGGCACATGGCACTGTGTTGCACAAGGCTTGTGTGAATCTCTCGGTCAGAGCGGAGGCAGTTACCCTTTCGGCGGTTGGTTACCGGTTCTTTTGTCTAGGAGGACCTTTTCACCGATAGGTTTGCATGCCCTGCCGTTTTTTACTTGATATGCATGTTTGAGTACTAACGGTGAGTAAAATTTCCGAAACGCTAATGAATGATTTTTCAGTTGATAACTGCGAGTTATGTTGAACAGTTTTGAACTATTAGACTACTAGTTTAATAAATAAATGGCGATTTGAGTTCATGTAGTATATTTAAGACCAACAACACATATTTATTGTATGTAATGACTGGTGAGTCGCTGTTATATTATATATGACTCTCTGAATAACAGTTTTTTTCACGTTTTTCATCTAGTGTGTAAACTACTAAATTTGTACGTGGTCAAACCATACGTTACCTTAAAGCTCTAGACATCTATACCAGTATACCATGCTTGACATCATGTAATTTATAAGATCATCTCTATTTTCCATTTCAACACGACAAGGTTACACGTCACTGTTACATGTACATATACATATATATACTATATGTGTATAATTATTCGTTCAATTAACTGTATTTCATATATTGGATAAGGAGTTTTCACATTTAACATTGTGATAGCTACGAATCTACTATACACTTGAACATTCTGCAAGTATTTTAAATAAATAACTACTCAATTTGCTATTTTAAAACATTTGCTACCAGTCTCATGGGTCATACATCTTATTATCATCGCTTTCATAATGAAGTACTCGTTTTTTATATCTTTCATTACATGGAATATTTACAAACATTTGTTAGAATTTTCGACAAAACGCAGAACTTGAACTAACCCTGCTTCCTGTGAAGCCCATTAAATAAAAAATTGGCACATAAAAATAAGCTGGTTCTCACACAATCTATAGTACAAGGTTTTAGTAAATGTATATCGGTATATCAGTAATTTAAATCATTTTTCGTACTTTTAGGCAAAAAAACAAAGGTATGAGAAAAGAAGAAAAATTGAAATTATCTGGTCACTGGTAGCAATAGAAAACTTCAATGTTTGGAATAGAAAACGAATCACAATCGCTGCACGAATGTTTCTTGAACAGACTGAGTTATGAAATAAAACATTAAAGGAGAGAGAAAAGTAATTTTTGAGTATAAAAATATTTAGGATTGATTGTTAATTCTAACCTACAGTAGTAGACACTCTATCAATACACAATTTAATACACATTGTCAAATTTACTACCTACATGACATATAAAAGTACAGAAGGAATGGATGTTATACTTGTATCGAACGAATGTATGCAAGCATGCATTTATGTATGTATGTAGCTGTACCTGATTGCCTTTGTAAACCTGAGTATTGGAAAAATAAATAAATTTCAGTAGTTGTTAAACCATATAGGTTCATATCTTTATATTGGATCTTAAAATAAACGCATAAAATTACTATCTACAGTTTTACTTACAAAAATTGTAATAACAAAATCTAGTAATTAAAGCCGCCTCGAGTAAAACTTTGTTCCGCTGCACACACAGGCTTTTCATGGGTAACCGTAAAGAAATATAATTAAATGAGATAAATCTGTAATACATATTTCACCGTCAGGTTTCGTTACTTGATTGATGATACGAGAATAAAATCTGATTACTACAATATTACGAACTACGATACGGAATGACGATACGATGGACTAATAGAGTAACGCATGGTTCTATTTGTCTATAAGCTAGACAGGTGTCGAGATAGAAGTAATTACTCCACCCTCTCCGGTGTGAGTAGTACTACAGTTTGCAATGTATGATCCAAGATGCTCTGAGACTGGTCTCGATTTTATTCTTTCTGGTTGACAACTGTCGTCTCCTTTGCTGCTCAAACCATCACTCGATGACCCTGACTCGCACCCGCTGGTTGCGAGTAATCCTCCCCCTAAACTTTCTGCACCATCAGAGTTGACACTATGGGATCTATTTTTAGCTTGACCAGCGGGAGTTCTCACGCCTAGTGTACTGTAACCGCTGCTACTTGTCGTGCTCTGACAACCACTTCTTGCATCAATTATATCCAAGTGATCACGGGGTAATACTACTAGAGGTGGTGGCACAGGAACTGGATACTTGCGAGGAATGGTAAGAAACTCTCTTCCAGGATGATGTGCTAGACTGATTACATCTCCAACTTCATTGCGCACATCTAGCCGCGCTTGTGACAAACGAGCTGTAGGTGCTCTAGCACCAAACGTCGAAAAGCTTTCCATTTCAGGTTTTCTACGACTGTATCTCATGAGAGATTCTGTAAAAAATAATTTAATTTCTTAGTGACACTATAAATCACAAATACAGGGCTATTATTAATTTAATAATAGTTTATTAGCCAACCTTCCTCTGGGTCTGGAATTCCAATTCCATCCACCTCAACCGTAAGATCATCTCCAGTGCCACTGTCTTTGCCACTAGATGACTGACTACCATCATCTTCGCAGTGTACTTTAGTTATTTGGTAATTCGGAAGTGGTGCATGAGATGAAGAAAAACTCTGAAGGTTGTCCTCTAAATCTTCGTATCTCACAACAGAATGCCTCCTCAAAGCCGTGTTCTCTACTATCTGACTTGCTTGGTGTTTTCTTCGCGTGCGATAAAAGAAAACGAACCATGCCGCGGATGTACCCACAATGCAGAAACACGCAATCACAACAAATATAATGGTCATCTCAGGGACAGCCAATGACAAATTTCTTGCAGTTGAACCTAATAGGGGAGAGAAAAATAGAGGTTTGGTTAGGCTATTCAAATTTTAAAATCACATGGTAACAAGTCACAACAAACTCACTTGGTATCACCGTCAAATACGACGAGTCGCGAGCTGACCCAATAGCATTACTTATTAAACATTCATAGCGGCCAGAATCTTCCAACTGAACGTTTTTAATTATTAACAATGCACCATCGTCTTTAAATTGGTATCTACTATTTTCACTACTATTTGTAATGGCTGTGTCATCTTTATTCCACGAGATCATGGGTTGAGGTGAACCACTGGCGGAACACTCTAGTATTGCATTGCTTCCTTCAACTGCTTTCTCGTCTTCCATTACCTCACTAAAGCTGGGAGTTTCTATAGTACATGAAAAATACAACCGCCAACGTTAATTTTCTTTTTCAATGAGCGGTAATTATTTTTTAAAGCAAATATTTACCGAATACTGTTACTGTCGCGTAGGTTTTAATTTCGCCTGCTTCATTTCTGGCAGAGCAGGAATATACACCTTTATCCGTCAATTTGACTTCAGTGATAATGAATGCATCCTCATTTGGCATGACATGAAAACGACGCTCTACCGCGGCATGAAAATTCTCACCACCATCCTTTTGAAAAGCTATCTCTGGTGTCGGCGACCCTTTGGCTGAGCATTCAAGCTTGGCATTGCTTCCAAGCCGAACTGTGACATTCTGAGGTTTCTTTACGAAAACTGGAAAACCTATTGAGTATTAAGACGTGAAGTAATTTAAGCTGTTTTAAAAACAAACCTTTCAACTATAAAGAATTTATTACAATCAATGAACTTACTGTGAACTGTGACATTTGCCCTACTTGAATAAACAATACCCAAATGGTTTTTCGCGATACACTGGTATGTGCCAACATCTGTCCAGCTGACGTTCTTCAGCTCAAGGGTAGAGTTGATCTGAACAGAACCGTTAGAAAGACTTCTGTCGTAGTTCTTCACTTGTGCCTCCTATAAATTGTAAAACAATGACCCAATTATTATTTAAAGGTCTTTGCAATAATTTAAAGGAATAGTAGGCAATCAATATTTACCAAATGCTTGGGCAGCTCCTTGTGATCCTTCTTCCACAAAACGGTGGGTGGAGTACTAGCAAATGACTCAACATGACAATTCAGGACTCCACTTCCTTCCATTAATAAAGTTTGGGTCTTTGGCTCGAGTAAAAATACCGGGCGCAATGGGCGGTCTAAAGCAAGGAAAGCACTTAGTATCTCAGCTTGATCTCATTACAGAAACTATAAGAATTCCAAAAAAAACTTTGATAATAGACACACGACATACCTGAACAGCTAAGCTCTTGCAGAGAAATTTCCATCAAACTTTTTCCTTGGTGCTGGGGTGGAAACGCACAAAAGGGACCGTTTTTTGTGTTAGGTCTTCTACTTCGGTTACGATGCTTATTTGGCTTTGAAATGCCGTTAACGGAAAGTGATGAAATAGTAGTTATATGAGCATGAAGCCACACGGTTTCACAATCACACGCCAACGAATGGACATCCCAAAGGAGGAGATTCACAGAGGGAACTTCCTGCAAAGACTTTTGCGAAATCCATGTAATCGGATTTGCGCTTAAATTCAGCGTTTTTAAAGAAACCAGCCCTGTCAGAGCTTTAGGATGAAGACTTTGAAAGCGATTTGACGCCAAGTTGAGTGTATTCAAACTTCCCAATCCTTTGAAAGGAGCTGTCATGTCTTCCAAAACCCACGACAGTTCATTATTGCTCAAGTCTCTGTTCACAAAGGATGATTGAAAAATTAGCGAATATAAACTTTGTAAGAACTGCCATAATATCTAGATCATATAAAATACACAAACTTACAGGTATTCCAACTTTTCCAGGGGTAGAAATGTTTCTTCGTCGATTGAAACAAGTTTATTAAAGCTGAGATTCAGAGTTTTCAATCTTCCTAATCCCATCATACTTCGCTTGGAAATCTCTGGAATTTGATTATAACTCAGGTCCCTGTAAGGTTATAAATTTAGAAAACTTACTCGTGGTTTTACTGTTAACTTTGTTGTAAATATTGTAATGTTTGACATTTTTGGCTTTTGATAGGTATAAATTTTATTAAAAACCCATTATTATTAATTATATTTATTACATTTACTGTAATTCGTAATATTACATTTATTGTAAATATTGTTAACTTCAGCTTCCGTGTGTTCGCATTGATCGAGTGAGCTTGAATTGACAGTGTGTGCTCGGAATTAAGCCTATATTGTTTTCAAAAAAAATCTCTCGATTTAACTAATGTCGGAAATTGCGTCATACTTTTGATGTACTACTAATTTCTGGCAATTTTTAATAATGTGATAATGAAGTGTGCATAGAAGTAAAAACGTTATCTCAACATCCTTAAGTTCCACCTATGGTGGGAGACATGCTAAGTTCTCAAACCCTTTTTTAGTTAAATACGTTTAACCATTAGAGAGAACCATGATATTCAAACATTATTTATGCAAAACGGATTTTACATGAGAGAGGGATATCCGTTTTCATAATCATTTCCGTAAAGTTTCTTCTTGCTACGATTTATCATATTTGACCAAGCGCAAATCATATAATTCGACTACCATGAACTTTGAACTATATTATGATCCACATACAAAAAAGATGACAACGAAGAGTTAAAACTAATATAATTCATACATACACACATTAAATACTACTACCAACTACCGTTTCCTATACACTTTTGTATACTTTGTAGATCTATCCATCACAAAAAATTTCTTATACCGATTTTAGACCACACTTGCCAGAATAAGCGATTCTCCGAACTCTGTCATGAATACGAAAGTGGTTTGAAACATTCAATATATTTGTTCATGCCCTTCAATCAAACGAATGCTTTTTGGAAACGCTGGAAAATGCCAAGGACCTAACTATGTATGGAACTTAACATAAATATACAATGTAGTCCCAAAATTTCAAAGAATCGGGATAATAATCATACGGGAATTGTTTTCCCTAATGTAAAATTCATTTGGGACTGTGCATAGTATAGTGCATCATCGTAGTTCGTACTATATTATATTGTGTCTGTGAGTCTGAAGTGGACTGGTTTTGTGGTACTTTGCAAAAGGACTAACTACCTCTTTTGCTTCCATTCTTTATAGACTTTGAGGACCACATACATTCTAGTAGGCAACCGTGATAGTGTGTTATTATATTACTTATGCTAAATTGCGTTAAGTGCAAAGTGAGACTACAAAAGATAAGAGCTGGTAGCTGAGGACGAGGACTTCCTTCTATTCACTACAGATATTGTGTAAATAAGTAAAGTATTTTCTACCATTTCTTTCCCATAATATACATATTTTTAGGGAGACGAGAAACCGACAATAATTCAATAAAACTAGAGTGAGGCAAGCACGAATATTGATCATTCGGTATATATTATAACCTGAAACCTGGTCTACAGACTTTCGTAGGAGTGTCGCACATTTTATGTTGAGACCGTGGATTCGGATTCCATCATTCGATTCTAGAAAAGGAAAGGGAATTTGTTGGTTGTGTGTTGTATTGTGGCACACTCGCACCAGAGAGAAATAAAAAGGGATATGAACCTTAAGCAAAAGGCAAGAATCAGAATTCAATTTCACAAATGAAAGGGGCACGAAGAGGAAAAAAATTAAATGAGAAGAAAAATGGCTCATGGTGCATACATCTTCTTGACAGCAGAGTTGAATTACACAGAAGAAAACGAACGATGCTCTGGTTTGGTCGGATGTAGTTTTTTTACTGCGTACATTTTTTTTCGGGGAAGACTGCTAAAGGAAAATTCGATACATGGGAGATGTGGTTTGGATTTTTTCTCTCTGAAGATGCCTCATGGATACACATGTGATTCAATTTCCAATTTTATCATCGCACATCCAATATTCTCACAATAACCTAAAATCCTTTTCCCACCTCCAAATAATGTTAATCTGCCTTGTATCTGATATGAGACAGGCTTCACGAGGGATTTGGACAGGTCTAGTAAAATATGAGACTACAGAATCACGAAACGAACATTCAACTTGCTATCCTCCACTAGACCACTTTACCCAAATCACACTACACACCTCAGCAACACTATTCCTTGGAACACATATATTATTGCGTAGCCTCTGCAAACCAAGAATCTCGTTATGTATTACAAATCTAATCTAACATAACCTTATATCTAGAAATGTTTATAAGGACCCTGAAACATGCTTTCATTAACTGCTTTACATCCTCGCGTTGTATCTGGGATAGGTAGTGATAACTTCGGACAGGTCTCTCTTAGCCTGCCGAACTAACTATACAGATTATGCCCAAGAGTAAATGAAAGGCTCACCTTCTTCCTGCCACTTGCTACTTGAGAATTTTGGAACCTTTTTTGTTATCTAGAACCCGTCCATTCTCATTACCTCTTTCATCTTTGAAAATATACAAGCTCACCAGCAGAGGTAACTCAAAGCAATGTGGTGAGTAGAATGGTCAGCACAAATCATGCAGCCACAGTGTGCTAATGAGCAACTGAAATCAAATTGCAACAATCTTTTGGATCGAAAATTCCAGATAGAGAAAGGAAATTACACCTGCACATGTACGTACATTGCAATAGGAAATAAAACTCGAGCAATCAAACAAAAATAAACTCTTCACTCTTCATTCATCTAGAAATCATAATATGGCACAAAAAATGTCATGTTAATGGCATTTTAAAACAATGTAAAAGAAAAATAACATTTATTCCGAATTTAAGCTAAAATGATTCGTAAAAATTGAGTATGACAATTTCAGGGAAAGTTTCTCGTAAACATTGAACATCGTAACGTACTAAATCATGTATGAAAATATGAGGAAACCACACCAGTATGATGTTATATTCAATATTCTATTCAAATTTTATCAGTTTCAGCTGGTATAGCTCAGAAAGAAGTCAGCGTTTATACGCAGATAATCCTCTTTAGTTGTACACGAAGAAATGACAAGTATTACATAAGGTCTACAAATTACATGTTGTAGACACATTACACCTGATGAATCGGTGTGCAGTTGATGCGAGTCGAGTCATGGATTATGGAAATGGGCGAAATGATGATGATGAGATAACATTGGACAAGACGAATTCCATCCTTTTAATCAGATAGCCTTGTCATTCATTGTTATTCATTAGACATTTAATCAAAAAGATGAGACGACGGCTGTATTTTATTGCCACTTTCCAATCTCCAAGCTTCCTTACTTTCACGTTACACGTATAAAAGTCCATTACAACAAGCAGGAAAAATATTAAAACATAAAGGAAGCCAGAAACGACCATTGCATTGTTATGTATTCTTGGCACTTGTATCATTCTCAATTCATCTTAACATGATATTCTGGAATTCGTGAAGACGAATTGTCTCCATCTACTAGGGGAAAGATTCCCTATGGTACAGGTATTTATAAGGAAAACGTCATAAGAGGAATCAAAAATTCTTAGGAATCTCAATGTATCATATAAGCTTAAGTATTTTTACTTGTTTCATACGTCGAGTATGACAACTGACAACCCAATATGAGCGAGCTAAGATCTGCTTAGAATAACAAGTTGAAGTTGAAAGGTAGAAAGTGTTCTTTTCCAAGAATGACATTTCTTCGAAACGTGGTAAGCTACAAATCAGCAGCACTTCAGAGACTAAGCAGATACCTGAAAACTTCTTAAAACAGTTTTTGCATTATTAAACTAGACGTTTATACAAAGGTATGGTATACTCTTTGGTAGATAACACAAACGCATCACTCGTCTGCTCCAATTGAAATTGACGGAACAATGTTGGAAAATCGCACTGCCGTGGGTGATATGGATACTATTCCCCGTAACATTGCAATGAAAAAAATACTCTTCACCCCCCAAAACACATTTTACACAGTTTCTAATTACAATATTTTTTCACTTGTAGTCAGTGCCAACATGTACTCTTACTCTAGAGGATGTCGATAAATGGAAAGATGCATTTTATCTATGGATTCAACCTTTTCATTTTCCAATATTCCCATCCCATTCGACCCTTGTTAAAAAAAGAGCTATCTATACAGATTTCCCTGTGATGAGATTGCATTCATGTTACGAATGAAGGAACCGATCTCATGGCATATTTATGTGTTACACAAAATGGTAAATCCCGCAACAAGAGTGTACTCAAGAGCTATCCAACCAGCCCTAAATCAAAAAGGGCAGATCAGTTTGCACTGGTTTTCAGTTACCTTTACCTTTTCTTCCCAAGTCAAGCCCTGTATTCAAGAAAGCTAACTCGTGAGTTGTTGAAAAAGAGTAAGTCGTCTACAATAATTATAACAAGGGGCATATAGTAGTAGCATAAATGGGGATGGTGGTAAGCAAGGAATCAGCAAAGTGGAAACCGTGTTTATTGGGATACGGGAGAGATGTACTTGACCACAGTACAAGCCCGCAGTACATATTGTACTAGATGAATTAAATTAAATGTTAAATACAGTCTTTCTCTTTGGCTCACTCACACTTAATAATTTTCTTTATGATGAGTATTATTATTGCTCCGATTGCTCAAAGCTAACATGATAAAGAAATTGAGCTTTGTTGGTTGGAGGCGTTAAAAATTTTATGGACCATGCCCATAGAGGAGAAATCTGGTTTCCTTCTGTTCATGAATTGACAAGACGTGAATTGGATTCTTGACTTGCGTAACCTCGTATAATATGCGTATTTATGTTAAAATAGTGCACTGTCAACAAATGGTGGTCGAATTACTGAAAACAGATCCTCTTCTTCTTTTCCCACTTCGCTTAAACCCTCAGATCACTTCATAATGTTGACAGTTAGGACAGTCATTTATGACGCTTCTCGAAAATGTCCATGCAATTAAATTGGTAACGCAATTTTGATTAAGTGGAAAAATAACCAAGTACCTAATTTACGGGATAGGACTATACCAATTGTGGATTCTATTTATGCTAGATCATAAAACAGCTAAATTCAGCTCGGAGCATTACAAAGTGGTTGAGCAGTTAGGCAACTTACATGTAATCCAAGCACAATATCGTAATTATAATAGTAAAGGAGTGGAACATGGTAGGGAGTCTTCTGATGAGGAGATGAAAAATATTTTGGATTCAGAAATATAAAAACGGCCAGAGGCATTATTTCACACCCACCAACGATTCACCCGTCAAACCGGAGTATGGTAAGGTAAGTTGCACCGTGATACTTTCAGTGACCATACAATATTTTGTTTTAATATTGCTACCAGTTTAAATTCAGACTAGACCGGATCCATCCATCGCAAACAACAAAAATACACACGCTGAATTTTGATTACATTAAAATAAACTCGGCAATTTTGTTGAAGAATGAGGAACGAGGAAGCCTCAGGACAAAACACTAGCAAACGTCACAGCCCTCATTATTACAAATTCCAGCGAACTTTGGAACCCTGTGAGTACATATTATGAAATCCAATACGCAAACAAGTGCCCATAAGGTATAAAACTTGAAAGTTAAGATACATTCTAATCATACTATTTACTAACGCTTCATAAATGACGCTGTTACCAATCTTATAAAAAATATATCTAAAAAACCAATAGGATCTTCCTCTTTTTTATACTGTTGTTGAGGTATTGCGTTTAATCATCCTGATGTTAACATGAAAGCATGCAAGCTTACTCACACTTGGTGTGATGTAACCGCAGTCACAGGACACCACGTATTTTGCTCTTCTCACAAAGAAAGCAAAAAGAAATATATCATCATCATAGCCATACATGAAAGTCAATCTATGAAAAAGATTTTAATATTCAATTGATATCATGCTTGGCTGTTTCTCTAACGAACAAAGAGACTTGCTACATGGTAAGCATCTGACCCCACTGGCTATAAAATTACGATAATCAAGAAACATGTGTACCAAGTACCAAGACTACCTTAAAAAGAGATGATTAGAAGCGACAAGCTGATTTAATATTCTGAATAAGTAAAAATCCAGAATAGGAAAGCAGGAGGAGGAACTTGAGCAACAGGCTGATGCTTGCTACCACAAAATATTTATATATAAAAACATAACTAGCATTTTAATACGCTTATCCTCGTCCACTACTGCACTCTTTTTTTTCATATGTGAATATGACAAACGCTCCACAACTCCCAACATTCATGCCTTCTCCCTCATCCGAAACATGGTCCAAGTTTGTAGCTATCAAGTAACCAAACGAACATAATAAAAAAAACAGGCAACACATAACATGTTGCTTGAGGCTGTACCAGTGTGAGCAAGAGGGAGTTAAAGCTCAAGCAACCGAATGAATACTTTTGTTGGAGTAGTTGTAATCTAAAACGAACCTGGAGAGCAGTAAATATAATCTCTCTGACGGTTTATACCTTCCAGCCTAGATTTTACGCTTGAAACTTGCTCCTGCTGCTGTTCCCTCTCAGAACGAAACAATCATGATGTGAAATGAGAATGTGAGTGCAACAACATCCACCTTACTTTGTTACGTAGTATTCTATCTTGCTTTTCAACTCAACGCAGGTTTTTTTTACGTTCACAAGAATACATTGTTTCATTTGATTTTACATGAACATCTATAACTACTCTATATGTAAGTTCGATAATTGTCCTCCAGCTATCCTTTCCTTTGCATTTAAGACTTGACTAATCCCCCTTTTTCTCTAGCTCTGACAATGAGACGATGTTTGCATTTATAAAGTTTGAAATTCCACTGATAATAAAATATACAGATATAAAAGTATGAGATGATATTGTGTCTCATCATCATCATCATCATCATCATCCTCATGTAGGATTTTTTAACAACTAGCACTGGGTTGGTCACTCGTTTTGTGTCCTCATCAAGGACACACATCAGAACAAGTCAACAACCACAACGACAAGATCTTATTTTGTATTATTACCACTTTTTACTTCCTATCTCGACACTCACTTTCTCGACATTCACTTGACCAGCTTACGCTTTATGTTTTAATCCTATTTGTCATGTAATTTCCTCTTCCAAGTGTCTACCTTCATTCAATCTTATCTGCCATGTCAATTCAATGTACTTTCTGATATCATTATCATCATTAAAAGACGGATGCAGCTTCTTGTGAAACATCAAGGGAATCTTGAGATTAGATAAAACATATAAAGCTTACTTCGACGTGAAGTGTGATGGTGGTAAGAAGTTCAGAGCAACTTTGAAACTAGAAACATCATATTCAGTTATATCGCTGCAATTCTAAAAAAACAAACTTTAATGGTATACAAAAAAACTCAAGTAGTAAGTAGTCATTACGCGGATTAACCAGGATCTTGAAGATTAGACTCTAACAAATTGGACAATTAGTTGAAACTATTTTTTTACTTAATGTACGACGATTTAACGATACGAGATGAAGGAAAAGTTACCCAAAAAATCTCTCTGCAAATACACACTTTCACAATTACTTAATCACACACTCGCATGTGCTATCATTCTGTTTCATGCAGTCGTGCAAGAATTTGCTGGCTTCATAATATCGGGCAGCTTTGAGCGTTATCGCAATTGACCATTGACCTTATTATTGCACTTCATTACTAATCATTTCCTGCTTAACAAGTCATATTAGGCACCCATGATTAATGTTTGACCCCATCAAGAAAATTAATTCAATATAATTAGCAGCCCTCTTTAGGAAAGGGGATGTACGTGCTTGTGCCAAACACTTTGAGATGTGCAAAAGTGAGCTTGTAGCGTTGATTCTGGGTGATACTGAATTTACCCTGGTAAGTTAAGAAGGTCACATGTAATATACCACTTTTCCAACTTCTTACATTCAGCCAAATAAATAAACATATCACTCTTGTTACAATGGGCTGTGAGTTTTTTTTTACCCACTATGAGACTCTTGTATGTAGCAAAATAAGTATGAAAGTGATGTGGTAGCATGAAATCATGTGTCAGCATCTTGCAAGATGATGAGCTGGTGTGTGCACGATAATGTTAATACTGATGGTCATCATCATTATTATTATCCAGCATGATTGCCATAGTAATTTCATTCTTTCCACTATTAAGCGAAAGAAAACCACTTAGGTTCCTCTAACTAAAAGAGTTGAATGAAGGAAAGTTACAGTTAGTGAAATTATACCAGAGAGTTACATATTGTATTACATGCATATCAATCCTGCCCGAGATGGATGATAGAGCAGAAAAAGAGAAGACAGTTAGCACATGTGTAGTTAATATGTACGTTCACTTAGATTAAAACAGTAATCAACTAGATGGGTCGTCACACAGGGTAACATTATGGAAGGGAAACAAAATGCTTTCCTACAACATTATATTTGTTTCCTTTCATTTTCCTCGTCTTTTTTCCTCTCTCTCTCTCTCTCGTCCTTCTCTGCAGCTACTACAGAGATACACAATGGGAGCTAATATGTGGTACGTGTTGAAAATTACAGGTTTCACTCCCTAATTCCTTCTCTCTCGGCTTTAATACAGCTCTGATATTAAACTCACTCACTGTTCCTTCTCCACGAGTTCAAATTGGGTAATAACAATAATAGGAATTAAAGTAAATTGTAGAGTTGTGGTAAGAATGGTGGATATTATGAGTTTTCTTGTTTGCATGAGGCGAATAAGTGTGTATATGAAAGGAAACATGTGTAATACTATTATTTCAAATATTTGTTAAACATATGCGTCGCACGGAAGCTCTTAGTAGATCATCACGTCGTTAGTGAAATAGTATGCTTTGTTTTAAATGTAGGGTAAAAATGTAAACTTACAAAATTTGCAATTCTTCCATGTATTCCCACGCGTCATCTTCAATCTTGACGATTTCATTCCGGCTTAAATTCAACGAGTCCAAGGAGCGCAACCCGTATAGCCATCGTTTCTCTATAGTCTTAATGCTGTTGCCGTCCAAATACCTGAAAGTTGAGAGAAAATAAAAATCTTAACAATGTGTTGATTATCTAGCTGTGATATGATAAAACTTTTTTTTTAGTTTTCGAAAGAAATGCTCAAGACATGTTTTATCGCTTTCCCTGTGAAAGTACTTTTTTATTTCATATTTTTCCCCTTTCTTCTCGTAACGAACGTAACGAAGCAACTTTTGAATGACAGAGCCATGAATATATGTAACCTTAGGCAGTTCAACAAAATATTATTACTTTACATCATCAAAAATTTTATACGGGAGCAGCTACCATCTGCATAAAATCTTGTCACGTTGTACGCATCGAATTTCGATCAGAAGAAAGGCTCATGGCTGGCTCAGCTCATGCAAAAAGCCTACTAGGTATGTTTGCTACGCTATCGTTCTCGTTGAGAACAACCTGTCAAAACGGCAACGGAGCAGAAACTTTTTTAATTCACTCTTACATTATGATCCCAGCCCTAATTTAATTATCTCGATCTGTGAAAAATCTTAGGAAAGAAGTCAAGTAACTTACTAGACATCGACGATAAACAGAACAAATGCCTGAATGAGAGTTTTCTAACGAACTAACAATGCCACGGGCAACTGTTGCTAATTAGTGAGCATGTATGATATCTTGCACCCAAGAAAATGATTATACACAATAAACATTTTTTCCTAAATCATTTTCCTCAACTGCTCCTCATCATCCTGATCAACTTTTTTCTTTTAGATTCCGCTCATCCATTTTTGATCTGCTACTTTTCAAACTGCAGGTATTATGGTCATAATTCTAATTGCGAAAAGGAATAAAAACAAGTTGGGAAGTAGAATAATGGAGTTAGGTTTTAGGTATGGATGAATCATGATGATGATCTTGGCACCTTTCATCTATCGAAAACATTACTCGAATTTAATAGACACCAGGAGCCAACCTTGCAACAATTATTCACGATGCTGCAATATGACTTTCAGTTTTATTGTTAATACTTCTCCAGGCAAGCCTTGTGTGTAAATTGTACAATACATAATATGCTCTATAATCTATTGTTCCACTAGGATGATATGATATAAACATGCCTCCTGTCTTGTGAAAATCTTACCTTGTGCAAGGATCGCTAGCTTAGCTGATGAAAATTATGACTTTCACGTCATGTCTCTTGAAGTGACGGATATAAAGTTTATGCTTCGTGTTGCTCACCAAATGCTTGTTCTTTATCTACATGCTTCAAGCAATTTATCCTTGGATTTATTTATTATCCGAGCTATGTTAAACTGGAGATAATTAAAAATGTACTTTTTATGAGTCCAGGCAAATTTCATATAATTTGGCATGCTTTGCACTGTATGAATATCACATACATAGAGGATGGACTATACTCAGAAATGCAATATGAGCCATGTGTTTTACAATATACTGCTTAAAACCTACTCGTTATTTCACCACCCACACAGATTCTCTGCCGAGAGATGAAATGAGTATTCAGTAACCGTAACATCAACTTGTTACAAAACTGCCCCTTACGGCTGCACTTCTAGCAACAACAACCTGTCTGGTAATTTGAGCTTTTTGCATTTATGAAGCGAAATCAAGTTATTAAGTTACTAATTTTACTGAACCTCACGTCAAGAGTTACCTTACATAAACTCACAACTACGCAGATATTTAATTGCAAACTGTAGTAGCCAAACTGTTAAATTAGTTAAAATGAATCCGATTTATTCGCTCGTACTTTAAAATTCGGAGACTAATTGCATTTGGAAGAAATGGACGAAAGTATGAGATGTGCTATGTATAATAAATACTTAGCATCTATTCCTGTTAAATGTTCTCATGAATTAACTAGTGCTTTCAGCTCCATTTCCCAACTGTAATTACTTTATATACCCCCAAAAGAGGCAACCATAGAAGAATGTCAGGATGTGAGAGCAAGAGAGGACAATCAACTTACAAGTGTTGTATTTTCTCCAGTCCATAAAACGCAGCATCAGAAAGGTTGCCCATATGGTTCCTACGCAAGTTGAGAGTGTGAAGACGTTTGAGTTCCTGAAATCTCAAGCTATCCATGGTCTCCAATTTATTCCGGCTCAAGTCCCTAGATAGAAGGAGTTTGAATTTAATGCAAATGTGATATGTATGGTAGTGAATTTCATGACCTGTCCCTGTCAAGACAACTCACAATCAGTACTAGAAAACATAGTTCAATGTGATATGCTTAATTCAATCGATAAACTTGCTAGACATTATTTATCGACTCTCAATACACTTCATCATATCAACTTACAATCTTTCTAGGTTCTTCAAGGGAGAAAGCAGCTCTTTCGGTACAACCCTAATTTTATTTCTTGGCAATGAGAGCTCCTGCAAATAATTTAGTCCGGAGAAGCAGCCAGCTTCCAAGGTTTCAATTTGATTAGCTCCAAGATTCCTGGTAAAAATAGAGGAAACTGATATAGTAATTGGAATCGGTTGGGAAATACGTTTTCGTAAATAATACGCTGACGAACAGGAAATAAGATCAAGCGCGTCGTAGTATACAAAAAGCTTTTATTTCACGTCCTTCGAGAAAATCATCTTGTTAGTTCATTTATTGCGAGTTCGAAAACATCCACCTACAACCTGCTCACATAATCTACTAATACTAGTTCTACGTGGCTGACGAGACGTAATAGTAGCTAAAGTAGCGAAGTCTCTACAATATAAAACTTCATTGGAAGCTGTCGTAATACTGACAAATTGACTTTCGTGTACGACAGACTTTCTTCTATGAAGATATTCTATTGCTAAATATTTCCTTATGCTACAGCTAACGAAGAAACAAGCAAAACTGGCTTAAATATGTGCTTCCGTTGCTACCACTCATGCATAAAAACTACAGTCATGTCAGGATTCTATGCGACATACGATGTAAGAAGGACTTTGTTCACTCTCCACCTCGACAATTTCGTTTCAAAGAAAAAACTTTGCCACTTTGTCGTCCATTTTAATGAGGACATCATTGACTAGTAGTAAAATAGGTCACAAAAATAAAATTTATAAACGTTGCTTATCATTAAAATTAGACGATTCACCGCGCTTCGAGTAGAGTCGTCTTTCAGCTATCATAGTAATATTGTGTAACATAACGTGACTTGGATATGATATGCTTTTCCGAGTTCAGCCATGGTTTCCTAACTACGTAGCAGATAACACACAGCTCTACTTTAAAAGTAGTAAGTACACCAAAATTTCTTACACGTTGTGCAAAGTAGAGTTAGGTGGGAAGGAGTGGTTGCCGAGATATTCGATCCGATTCCGGCTGAGATCCAGTTCACGAAGGGACTTAAAACGGCCCAACTGAGTAGCCTCTACAGAGCTAATCATATTACGAGACCTGGAAAAACAGTCAAATAAGAGCGTTACATCCTTACATCATTCATACTACACAAACAAGTTATTACTGGTTGGCCAACTTTGCTAGTAACCTCAACTGCCAACATAACATTCTAGTCATGTAGAAAAGTAAGCACTAATTATATGAGGAAAGTAAAAGCAGCATAATTGAATTGCTGAAGAAGTGGAAATTGATATAGCTCCACTTCTCCAGCGTATAGTTGCTTGCTACACGTGTAAGGTTTATATATAACTTTTTCTACTTGAGCTTACATCAGCCCATCTACTTGAATTCCAATTTCCAATATTAGGAAAAAAAACATCATGACATAAAATGGTATAGGCAAACTTACAAGCTGAGATGAACGAGATCATCTAGTCCATTTGCAGTTGGAATGTTGGTGAGATTATTTCCGTCTAAAGACCTGCAATCAAACAGTAAAAGCCATTCATTACTTTCTGATTAATTTCCGTTTCCGCATTTAAAAACATTTTTATCGTAGAACAGCCCTCACAGAGCCTAACACATTCGAACAGATGTGTAGAGATATCTCTGCTGTGAATTCGTGAAAGCGGATTTTGTCATAATGGACAGGAAAGCACTTGTAAAGAACGGAGAAAGGCGTTTTCCACATTTACTTCGTACGTTAGACATTAAAAAAGTTTTAGTTGCAGTAAGTGAGAGACTTACAGCGGGGGACAAAAACGTCATTAAACAAACTGATCGATATAGAAGCAGTAGCCAGAGGTGAACCTAGTTTACCGCATAGTTTGCTCTTGTAAGGAAAAGCAATTTTAATGACTTTTCTAGATTCTCTAAGCTAAGGAATCCCGACTACGTGAAGCCCTACTTTGGAACACTGAAATATTCCTACATAGTGTAAACGAAACGTATATGAACATTTCCCTACCCCACCTCCCTAATGGATTTTTGTGGCTGTTTCACTGAAATTGCGTTTTTGCAGACAGATTCATATATGCGGACAGGACAAAGCTAATAAAACACCACCAAGCAAAGCAATGATCACTTGCGCTACGACAAGTTGCGCCAGTCCAGCTACCATATCTTCGGTTGGACGCTGTAGATAGCTAGGTATAATTATTTCCAAGAGTGGAACTACCCGTTGAGTTTGGATACTTCGTCATTGCCATGTCTTCTGGAAACGACCGGAGTGTCACTTCGACTTTATTTAATGCTTACAAGAAATTTTTTCCATTATTCCATTAACTACCCTCGTCTCAATAATTCCATCAGGAGCACCAGTTTTCTACCAATACCAATGATACCCTTGTACTCCGAGCAACGTGAGGTTATTCATTGAATGCTATTACCAACTTAAGTGCCTTTGGAACGTAAGCAAAGTGCACCAATTAACGGAGAAATTATTATCTAGCTCGTATATCTTTCGTGTTTACAAGACACTCTGACCCAAATGAAACGTTTAGGTGGTGCTATTAACATTCCTGTTGTTTCATCAAGCTCCACCAATCAATTTGCAGTTTGAGTCTCTCCTTCCTTTACAAAACCTTGGGAGGCGATAAAAGAGCACGAAGACACGCTTTGGAGATGTTTGAGTTCTTTAAACAAGATCTAGGGCCTGCAATCCATTAACAAACAGAGGCTGTTGGAACGGAAGGAAAATTGTCCATTTAGAATTCGCAATACTCCCCTGTGCATTATGGATAAATAAAAATCCTTTTCCGCAACGCAAAGTGTGATTGCTTCGACGTAATATGGACTTGAGCACGCTTGCATTAACTTATTTTTAAAAGTTCCTGACTGACCTGGAATATGCTACGGCATAAAACAGCCGAGAGCACTCATGACGACTAAAAGCAACAAAACTTTCATGATTTCCCCAGATATGATATTGATATGGTTTCCGGATGGACCAACACTAAACAAACACACACTTCATACCATTGTCATTTTTCAACAACCATCAGGATCGTATCGAAGAAAAAACTTTCAAAATAAAATTGTTGAAGAGCACACACCGCATATGACAAAGTGCCTCTTGAGTCCATGTTTTGTTATAACGTTAAAATCCCTATGCCAATAAAAAACAAAAGGGACAGGAAAATTGGTTGAGGTAATATTAGTTCAGTCCAGCCAGACTCCAAACTCGGCTTTATTTGTTGTAATTCTGCATGAAACTTTTGTAATACCAATGTAAATAACTACACGGCAAACCTAGAACTTCGTACTTTGCTCGAATTCTCGGAAATGTTTGCGTTCATTAGTTGTCCACGCCACTGCTCTAATTTACACGCGCTGGATAAATTGTATACGTATATTCTCCTAAAAATGTAGAAACGGGTAACGAGGAAGTTTGACAAAAAATATCATGCATGATAGGAACATAGGAAGCATGACGCAGTATCACGAAAGGCATCCATGCATGAGAACAAAAGCAAGGGGATTCGGAGACAACGAAGTAAATGTTCTTTGTGTTTCGTATAAGTCTAGAAATCAGCGCAAGCAGGGTTCTGCACAAGGCTTACATTCGTTCAGTGCTTATCACTCAAATTTAATAAAACACAGTAAAAAACTACTATCATACAAGCATTCAAATGGTATAAGAAGAAAATCATCTTTAAATTAAATCAACCACTAACACAACAGGACCATACACTCGCAAGGCTCACGGGAGACATTCACAGACAAAAGGATTTGCATATGAAAAAGGGTTCCCATCAAAATTTATTAAGCAACACATCTTCATAGAGCCGAAACGAAAATAATTATGTACACACGCACGTACATACGTAGACTCGTACTTCATTCCTCAACATTTGCTATGAATGCTGACTGACGGTATAAAAACTCTTGAAAAACTGCTTTGAACTAGCTTTCCTCATAAAAATCTTTTCCACCATATCGTTGAATGTTACGATAAATGCCAGTCTCAACAAGCTTCATTTGACGTTCATTGTATCAATTTAATTTTCCATTGATATTAATGTAAATGCGTATAGGATACTGAAGAAAGATTCATAGCGTTACTCTCCGTTTATTTAAACTCTTTCATGTAGCATAGAGTTCACATTATGCAAATAAATTCAGAGTCCCGGATCTTATTCCCCTCATTACTGCTACTATCAATACAGAAATGAGATTATTATGCAAAAAGTTATCATTGAAATAGTGCAGTAAATCTGTAACACGATATTTATTATGTTCGTAAAGTGAGAAAATAATACTGCGATAAGACTACTTCTCTCAGGCTTTCATTTCAACCAGGAATAGTCATTAAGGCTGAAATGCAAAAAGCCTATTGTATATTTCCCTTATCACTTCGTCCATAACTCTTGGTAATACTATCCCCTGTGATATAGTGAGAGCTTTCGTGTTTTTACATAACCTATAAAAATAGCTGTATCACCACTCGTCCCCGCAGCAAAGAATTCAATTGTGCTTTCAATAGCTTAAAAGTCTTTTCAAACAGATTTCTTTTTCAAGAAACAGGAGGAGCGTAAATAGCAATTTCCGACGTAATGTCTTTCATCGCTACACCATTGACATGTCTGGGCACATAAATGACTTTCAAAACAATACCAAAAGGTGTTTTTCCTCTAAAAATATATACTTCCTCGCGAAAATAATACGACTTGGGTCAAGATCAATAGGGGTTGAGAGATGCTGGAGGCATATGAGTGAATACTTACTTAGGGATAGATCTTGACAAAACAAACATTAGCTATGAATGCGTACCTTCGTACAATTTCTCATGGAAAAAACTGTTTCTTTTTAATGTGAATCAACAGAAAGAAAAGCCTCTCAGGCTAATGTAAAATTCAACCACGAAAGTCTGCAAGACTCCAGAAGAGATTCGTGCGCTCATATATGAATGACAAAATGTTTTTCATCTTTATATTCATACTTTTTCGAGCAAACAAAGTTATAACTGGGAACGACGAACATGAAGAAGAAAAACACATTTAATGGAAGCACACTCTCTCAGACCCCCAGGTTGACAAAACTAGCAAATATTAATCTAAAAAAATATGTGGTAAAAATTTTATGTGAGATGGTGTGCAGCAAAATAAACAATTCCATACAATCTATTTCTTCTCTAAAGTCAAACACAATGTGTACAAAATGAAATGAAGAGTCTGGCCAGAAAAAAAAACATAATTTCATGTCATGCCCCTTTCATGAGTTAGTACCTCAAAACAGTGTATGAAAGCCAATATGTTTCTGAATATCGTTAGCAGACAGTGAGTCCACCATCACCTCGACTCTCTGACAAGTGGATGCAGTTTACAAAGCCGAAATTCAGGGAACGCAGTAAATGCTATTAAAATAAATTTAAAGATTTCTAGACCTTGCAAAGCCCTCTCAACCTACACCTGCTGCCTCCTTGCTTACTTTTAGACGACGGGCCAAGTGTTTTTTATTGAAGTTGGCTCACCTGCTGAGACACTTTCCTTCTTCCCACTTCTTCCTCACACTCTCCTCATGTCTGTTACATAGCCGTTGCGTATACGAATATTTACGTTATGGACAATGTGATGGGATGATTTTAATATGTAATACATGTTGTTATTATTGTCTTTTCATATGTACGCATCATCTACACAATTGGTCAGGGTATTTGTTTCTGTTTTGCATTTCCATCCTGTTGAACAACACAAGGGAAAAAACTTGGTTGTTGTGTGAAACGCATCCTTGCCCTTCCTTTTAGAGGGATTCGATTCCACAGCCAACACACGAGTTTGTGAACCAACGCAGGATGCATGCATCCGATTCATGCATTCCATAGCATAGCACCACCACCGTTGACCGTGATAAATCTAATATGATGAAGAATGAAGGACTGAAATAAATTGAAGAATTACACTTGCTTCCAGCAGAGATTCCTTAACAGTCAATGTCATATTTCTTGGTTGAGCTTAAGCCGAAAATATGTCCATTACTTGTACAAGTGCTAATATATCTTTAGCACTTTCAACTTTGGAAAGGGTGTGAAAATCCCTGTTTTCTTAAATCAGACAAGATGGTATAGTCCACCGCTCTCACCCCTAGTACTGGCATGGAGAGTTCTTAATTTAAATTCTAACAAGTTAAGAATGAAAAGTATTGAGGACAGAAGTGGAGAAGGAAACATGGATAGCCCTTTCACATGCTCTTTAGTCAGCAATATATTCTCTTTCTAACAGCTAGGTATTAATTGGATTGGATAACTTCCTAGGTGTTCAAAAACACGGGACGTTTGAGAACCATCCCGTCACTAATTTGGTTTCTTTTTTCCATTTTATCCAACGTCAAATGATTTTTTTCCTCTCCAGAGTATCACTTCATTGATATCGCTATCATTTTGCATTACGGATATAACTACATGATTGTAAAACGGGTAAAAATTGAAATGATGCATTCTCCCTAATACACCTGGAGTACTTGTCTACTACAATGAGAAGCTATAAATATCAGCATGAAAAAAAGTAACATTCACCCACTCTCAGTTTGGGTCTGACATATTTGACGCAATTCGTAAAGACTAGCTCGTAACTCTGGCTTGAGAAGTAAGAAAATACTCTTCAAAATCACAATGAGGGGCCTTCCTAAGAAAACGAAGATTCGAAGAGAACGCAAGACAAAAAGGAAAAAAAGGCCAAGTTTCTTTTTCACCATTAAGAGAAAGACTGTTCGAGCATGATCAAATTAAATCTAATTCTTTGTATTCCCATGTTCCTTCCTTGAGAAAAGTCTAATTTTACGCTTTTCCATTATTATTTTTCCATTTCCTTCCATCTGCTGTGAAATAACTTATTCCGTTTGTGTAGTGGGGAATCTGACTGGATCCATAAAAAAACTTTTAAGGGAGATTTTGACGCATTTTTTATACACGAAACGATACCATCATCATCATCGTAGTCGTAGATAGGCAGAACAAATGAACAAAGGATACTTGTATTGAAAATAGACTTGCTCGTTGGTGGTCATAACATCACATTTCAGTCAGATAAGTTCCTTTTCACCTTCTCCAGAATACGTCATGCTGATACTAATTTTACAAGAATTAGCGCGGGTAGTATTCACGCGTGAAATTAGAACTCGTGTTCTGTGCTGATTACATTTGAACTACAAATCATTCTGTAAGCAAGATTTTATGGCAATGCAGGAAAAAGCGGGGATTTAACAGGACTAAAAAGGTTTTAATTGCCCATAAATTTACATACGAAACTTTGATAGAAGTGCATAGCAAAACGTAAAATACGAAAATCTTACAGCTCTTTGAGGCTTCTCAGCTTGGTCAGTCTGTTCTCCTGGATTATTTCGATTTCATTGTTACTTATATTCCTGTTGAAGGCAAAAGAAAAAAAATACAATGCGATAAAATAAATCATGCAAATATACACACACAACTCTATAAAGCATAGAACATAATGCACTTTAATAACTATATTTTATCCACAAACACTTATTACTTCACAAAATCAACTTTTAAGATGCATTATGTAAATAAAATGATATATTTCAAGTGGCAATGAATAAAAACTGCTTTCCTACTATTGTTGCAGAGTGAATGCAATACATTGTACACGAAATGAATACATTATAACATACACACACATGCATGCATCACAGCACAGGACTATATATTGACTACAGAGTAGTTTATCTATTTTAACATGCAAAATTAAAATGTAGTGACAACTTGTCTCAAGAACTTGTCCGTTACTTCATAATTACTTCGCAATAACATGCACGTCGTACTTTCATATGTAAACTTGTGCATTAAAAGTAAACGTTGTTTGCCAGTAACTATGAAATATATAGTAACGTGAACCAAGAAGAATATATGCGTTTTTTAAAAATAAGTAAATCAATTTACTTTTCATGAACTGCGACATTTCCATTAAAAGTAAGTCCTACTAAATCATCCCCCGTTGGTCATATATAATCCAAGTTTGACGTTGACAACGCAAATGTGCTAATTTTGTTTACAAAGCCAGTCTGCAAGGAATACTCATTTTGTTTGCATGTTTCAGCGCTTTTCAACAGAAATAAAGAGTTCAACATTTTATGTGTTCTTTGTACCCCTACAACAACTATTCATTGAATGATACACACGAAACCTTTTCAAAACAATAATATTTGTTAAATGGAACGATAAGAAGAAAAGCTTATTTGGCTATAGATAGAGGTAAAATATACGCGGTGAAACCAGTATTTTTGGCGATAATAAATGCATATGTTTGGGAAACTCTTTAACTCGCCTACACCTACGCACCCATTTTCACTTTAGAAATTATCTGTCACAGGATTAATCTCAAAATGTCCAGTTCATCCGAGTTCGATGAAGTTGAACAAGACTTACGCTAATAAAAGAATATTCATATAAAATGCAGTGTTACTGTCACATTATCATGTCATTTTTTAACATCGCAAGCGTATTAAGTACATAGGTATTATTTATCAACTTATCTTGAGGAGTAAAGTAAGTTAAGTGGGATACGACGGAGTATATGCTTTTAATATTTAAACTAGGTGTGTTTACTTTTCTCGCTTAGAAACCACATTATGGCCGGATCTGAATGAAGTAATAAAATTGCCATCATTTCATCTTGGCGGATAAGTGTATTATGAATTTAACCGGTTATTTCCGCAAATAAGGTATTAGTTTGCTCTACGCTCTGGAACGATTAATACTAACTTATCTCGAGAAAAAAATTACGTTTTAAGACATAACATCCAGTCAAGCTGGAGGATACTTCTTACAAATTTGTCCCTAGACTCAGATATTTTTTGAAAAGCTCTCAATATTTCATGCAATTCTCACGTAACAAGCACTCAAAGAGCCCCTTGAGTGTTTGAGTTTCTGTTATATATGCGTGGCCTGAATTCTCAAAAACAAATCCTTATCACGTTCTCAAGCTACAACTGAAGAATTGGAATCTAATCCTCAAACCCAACTCCAGTCACGTTTATCCAATCTTATTACATTTGTTCGTGGTGGAAAAATTATCACCAAGTTTTATTGCATTCTCTTACGCACCCGTGCACAAGACAATCTATATTTATGTATATGGAGTCCTTTACGGTTTTTACCATTATATACGTGAAAAAGAAGTTACAAGAATGGGCTTATAACAAATTATTACTTCTTTTAGCTTCTTGAGGAAAATGCAAATCAATCAAAAGGTATCAGCTTACATGACCACGAATCTGAAAGATCGTGTAATACATGCACATCTACAATAGAAACACAACTTTGAATAAGACCTACAATTGCTTGAGTTTTGATGCCAAGCTTAGCTTATATTTCATCTTACAACAGACGAGCGTAGCATGTGCTTCTCTTCATTTTTCTGATCTTGATACACCATCATCATCTTATAAAGCCCAAAAGAAAAGTCGATGATGGAATCTCTTGGCCATAGCTTTCATGGTATAGGTTGCCAGTATGGATGACACGAAATACAACAACCATACGCCGTGACTAATCAGCCTTTTGATCTGAAACATGTGTACAAAGTACCAAACTACCCAGGTACACATGTACCTCTCAAGTAGTTTGTCAACTTTTCTCTATCAGCTCAACCGTATACTTTTAGTTTACACACTATTGCTCCAACAATGCTATTCTCATCTCTTCTGTCTCATTCATATGAGTTTTTATTTTCCGTTTCAATTGAGAATGGAACGACGACACAACTTCAACTTTGGAACATTTATTACACAACCAGCAGCAGCGTGCGTTCCTCCGTGCTGTTTTATTACGAAGTCAACTGGAATTTTTTAATATCCTAGTTTCAACATAAAGTCAAAGATATTCTTCTTAAACTGCTTTTAAAGTTTCTGGAGGATAAATGTGGAGGCAGAGAGTTACATAGAAAATACAAATTGATCTATGATTTCCTCAAAGGAAAAAGAAAATATGATACTTTTTAGAGAGCATGCCTTCAGGAATATCTACCTAGAATTGAAATCGACAATGATTATGTGACTTTGACAAAGCTTGGTGACCCAATACGTATCATCAACCCCCTTAAAAACAGAAAATAGATGGTACTTGTAGTAGAGACAGATATCTAAAAATACCCTTTCAATGTATCTACAAAAATGGCTTGAATAAAGTAACCTATCGAACATTTGAATAGCATATCACCTGGAAATAAACTGCCATGAAATAGATGCGACATGAATACGATCAATCACTGCCGCCATTTATTGAAAGCAACTTTTGAAGAATAAAGCATGACTATTGAATTTAAATGTGTACTCTAAGTGGAATTCACCAGTTTCCTTTCGAGCACTTGATAAGTATTTCTATGCATAAGAGTCTAATCCATTCCAGGATGGCCGAGTCACATCCCCAACAAAGTTTACAAGCCATTTAAATCAACAATGAATGTCATAGTCAATTCAAGCATTGATGGAAGGTCAATAGCAACATAATTCCGAAAAGCAATCTCAACTAAATGACTTTTAAGATCCCTTCATCTTTGAGAAACTCCCCTTCTGTTCAAAAATGAAATGAAAGAGAAATAAAAGTTATTCTCGCAATTGCAATAAAAAGACAGGACAAGCATCAAAATTCATGCTGTCGTAATCATTACTTTAAGTATTTTTATGAGAAACACTTGTGCTCACTCCATCTCCTTCACAAAAGGCGCTTTTGCAAGAGAGAAAAGAGAAGAAAGCAAAAAGGATGAGGTTGATGATGATGCTGAGTAACAAGAAGATTATTACTCCAAAGGGCATCTCATTCTCATTTTAAAAATTCAACTCTCTTTGAATACTAAACGAATGACATGACAGCACTTGAAGCTTCGCTTCAACTGCACAGCTCCCTATTGTCAGTCGTTCGTTACTTACTATAGTAGACATTTTACAATAGCTCCTTTTTCTCTCTCATGAGCACTACAAAATTCCAGTCACCTTTATTGGACGATGAATGTAATTTGTTTGGGAAGGAAAATGTGAGTATTTTATTACCACTCACTATATTGTGTCTTGTGTATTCATACGAAAAACCCATCAGTAATGCAAGATGGGATTCTCTCATTTTACAGCATATTACATTGGTTTCCCCATTACATGACAATCATTCGCATAATCATCCCAACAAGGAGCACACAACCAGCACTGCACTTCGTATGCCTAGCGTAGGGTGTGAATGTGATTTGTAATTGTGCTTGTTATCTCCAAACATTGTTTATATCTTTGACACATGAGAAGTAGAGGTTCAAAAGTTAAACTGAGAATGAGATTTCCTATCAACTATATCATTCAAAGATTAAATATGATTTTATGTTTATTTTTTCATATCAAATGTTCCTACAGCTATTAGACAAGTTATCTTCAACTCGTTTCGTGTAACACATCCAACATCAGTTGGGAAAGATAGTAATGAAAAGGTATACATGAAAAAAAAACTTTCAGTAATGGTCTTCAAATATAACTGTCTGTGATTTTTGAACAACAAGTAAAACGTATTATGTGTTTAAAAATCACAACTTTATTCCAAAAGCTGTTCAATTCGTCTGTTAGATATCCCCATTTCTATTTCTCAATTGAAAAACTGCTGGATGCAGCAGGGTCTTTTGATATCGATACTCAGTCTTGTATTGTACAGCGTATTAAAGCCGAGAAAAGAACGCTAAACATGGGATCTTGGCAAGAGAGTTTTCTTCCTCGCAGGAAACATTTTGGAAAGATTTTGAAGACTATATGCCAACTGAATACAAGATTGAATATTTATGTATACATTTGATATTTAATGCTTCTTCCTCAGAGAGATATCAATAAAAAGGATCTTTTCATTTCCCCCAAGTTTTCTTTCACCCCAGCAGCCAATAGTTGTGAGGATCCTTATTCAGTCGTTAACGTTGTATTATTCCTCTTGCCTCTTCTCTCTTTTTCACACACATCTTCTTCGTCATCGTCATTGTATTTCCTCAGCTTTTGTGTACCAACCAACCAACCGAACAAACCATCCGATCCGTCGTCCGAAGAAGAAAAAGGGAAGAATAATGGTATATGCATTAAGACTCTCTCTCTCTCTCTCTGCATCTCTTTTTTTCTTTGTTGCTCTATACCTACTCCCTTTCATGGGATACTCCTTATACATCTTCTTAAGGAAATCTTAACATTTCAACTTATGAAAAGGAAGCAGCAGAAGCGAGAGAGAAAGAAATGGGGGAGCATTCACCAGCAGTAATAATAACTAGAAATCATGTAAAAAGATGATGGGCAAGCTCAGTGGTTTTTCCTATCCGTGTTCCCTCTTCTGCAACACAGTCACTGCCTAATATGAATCTTGCTGTTCATATAAGTAGGTGGCACAATAACATCTTCTATCTCTCTCTCTCTTTCCAGCTCTTCTTATATATCCGCCTGCTTGCCGTTTCTCTTTCCTCATTCCTTCAAGAAAGTAAGCAACAACAAAAGAGAAGAGTACACTACGGAGGAAGGCAAAGGCAGTTAAAAGTTATACGTGAGAGCATCATATAAATATGTATATGTTTGCATACCTACACGACACAAACTCTTCGACAATATCCCTATATTCTTTTATACATTCTTGGTAAAGATGCAGCTGGAGTTGTGACTTGTGAGAGTGAGAATGCTTAAGGTTTTTTCTCGCATGGTTGGACTTCCAGATGTAGCATAGCATCACATATAAAGATTCATAATTTTCTTAGCTATAGTATTCACAACAGCATACATTCTTTCTCATGCCTTTTCTTCCACTGACTTATAAGGAGAGAAACAGCAGGGTGCAAAAGAAATGCTATTAGAACACTTGCATGCTTCATATAAATTGTACAACTACTTTAAATGCAACACATATTACGTAAAAAGTATTCTCAACTTTTAAATCCACAGGGATTCGAAATTTTGTACAATTTTGAAAAAGCAATTGCCACCATTATCATTCCTTTCTGTTCATATTTGAAATAATAGTTTGTGACTTTCTTAGGTTAGAAGTTAGAAAGAGAGAGAGAGAGAGAAAAAAAAAGAATTTATTTAAGAAACTCCCCAAAAATATCAATTCTCTTTCCAGCAGTAAAACTCTAAAAACGGTGTGTTTGAACACTCCATTATTACACTTCATATCCTTCATGTGATAGGAAGATCCCCAGAAAATGTCATTTTTTCCTCTTGGATAGGAGAGGGCTGAAAATGTTAGGGAGCACTTGACCGAAAACGCAAGAAGAAACCCAAAGTTGAGCAAACTTACTTTGTCGAAAGCGATTCTAGTTCCCATTGCGAAAATAATAACACATAATAGTATTAACTTAATAGACTAGAGTGGTTCCCTAATAAGAGCCAACTCTTTTCTTGTGAGTAGAGATAGGAAGCTTTGGAATAAGTATGACATCTTATTAAAGTTCCAATGACACAGATATTATATAGACATAGTATGTAGTTATATACTTTGCCATTTTGGTTAATACCATGAAAAAAGACTTACTTATATCATTTTGAGGGAAACTACAGAAAAGAAACAAAAGACGAAGTAATAGTAGAAAGAAAAGACTTTAATGATTTGGCAATAGAACCCCGCGGAACAATATTTGCTCAGCGATCTGATACTACTCCCTCTTTAAAGAACATTCCATGAGTAAGAAATCCAAACGACTTGTCTCTAGCAAAATTCAAGTGAACCACTGTAAATACCAAGTGAAGGAGGAGCTTATGGTACTGAGGGGGAAAGTACACAAGTTGACATTTGAGAGAAAAGACAGCGCCATTCCAACATGAGTGACAGGATACAATGGAATGGAAACGATTTCCAATTGACAATTACCGATCACTACTGTTACAGCAACAACTATAGTGAGATATTACCAGCTAGCATTCCACTGATGTCTGGTAAAGCAATATTGACACTTCACTCACTTCCCAACATCGATACATCTACTTCAGAACAGGCTAATATGTCTACCTACCTATGTGTATTTGTCATTCTTTATTGGAAAAAGTTTAACTTTTGCAGAGGGCTGTCGTTGAAGATGAAAATGTATGAAGTGACTTTGGAATGCCGTAAATACTTGGAGAATGTACTGTGCTAACATAAGTACTAGAATTAACGCCAACTGAATTGAGCGTTGTGTTATGTAGAGAATTACGAATTTATGTATATATTTATATATTATTATTCCAGAGTTTGTCAACAGACGAGTGGCAACTACTATAAACCTTGTAAACTACGAAGCAGTTGACAAATTTGCTCTTGTACGCTGCAAGTTTCGTTGTCAGCGGAAAGCACCGAGGGTAATTGACTTAAGTGGAGCATGCATTGTTGAAAATATTTCACATTCCTACTCCAGCCAAGCCTGATAAACTGGAATCTAGAAAATGTGATAAAACTCGACAAGATTAGCCCAACCAAGCGTTATTGTGTTCACAATTTTATGTCCATCCAATATTCAATTCCTCGCTCAAATACCAGGAAATTTCAGTTTAATTAAAGAATCGTACAAGGATGTCAGATTGATGGACGGAAAATGTACTGTTCAAGTGTATTCTAGTGTACCCTTCAGCGTACACAGGAAAAAAATACTTCAAAAAGTTAGGGCAAACGTTTGTGAAGAATGCAAAGATCACATTTCAGCTGAAAAGAAATCCAATTTTAATAGCTAACCAAACGGTTGTGTGTTGACCGCCCTCGTCATAAAATCCTCGAATAATGACAGGCTCTAAACGCCCAAAATTGAACGGGAAGATTTTACTGTTCACCAGCCCCTATATTTAAAGCTTGTTTCGGGTTTGCAAAACGTTTACCGCTACTAACCCCTCAATCTTTCTTAGCACGCTACGCTTTTCAATTACAAAGGAGGAAAGGAAAGGGATAACATTGTTTTAGCAAAACAACTCCTTTTTTGCAAACATGGCTGGTAGTAGTGGTGTGGGAGAACCCTCATTTCATGTTAAGAAACATTTTTTATTTCCTCCTCATATATGTTTCCGTAATTGATACATTATTTCTAAGCACCAGCAGAAAAATGACACTTTCCTTTTCCCTTTTATAATTCTTCTTGTTAAGTATACAAATGTAACGAGCTACCATATAATTCTTTTTAATACTTGCTTTACACTTTCATCATGTGCACTTTTTCGTAAAATCTTAATTGAATTTCATATTTCATGTGGAGCCCTTCTTTGGATCCAATTTTTCTCACGACATGGCGTAATGTGTGTGGTACCATATTATTCCAAATTTTGAATTAGTTGAAACACAATCAGGTATGAATCTTTTACAAAATCTGAAATACTACTATTGAAATACCCCACACACACACACAATGCCTGGATATTTTACGTTCTGGTCTTTCCTTGAGGAAAAGGGAATAACGGAAAAGGAAAGGTGGTATATGAATGTAGGACGGAGTGAAGACGGGATTTTCTGAGAAAAATGGATGGTAGAGCAGTGGGAAGGATAAAGCCTTCAATAGAGGTCATTCCGCGTCACAGTTTCGTTCAACAACATTGCGTTCCCTTTCGGGCCAGTTTGTTCGATGCAATATGTCTTCTTTAACAAACGACTACAAATCACTTTTGATATGCCGAACGGTATGTTTCTTGAATGCGCCTATTCCATAAATTCTCTTAGTGAAACGAGTGAGGAGATCCTTTCTTTTCATACAAATATAGTCCATGCATAAGAAGTTCTTTGTCATTCTGAATGTTGTTGGTTTCTTTTCTTTGTTGGTATTACTTCAAAGAATAGAAAGAAAACCACTTTTGAGATCTACTTTATTCGCAGTTCTTTTCGTCGAACAATTGAATAGAGGATTTTCGAGCATTCATTATTTTCCCATACAAAATAATAAAGTTCAATACAAAACGGAACACTTGTAATTGTATAGGGCTAAACTTTATAGTAGGGATATAATTCGTGTCGCCGATGGGGTAATGGTGGAATGTATGCATAATGTTGAATGTATAAGTTTAGGATTAAGAGGGCAATATGATTTGCCATTAAAATGCACGACATTATTAAAATGCCTATTACATTTAACTCCATTCGTGTAACAATTTTTAAGCATTAAATGTTTGAAATCGCTCTGAACTCAAGAAGGTGCATGTCATCTCATATCATATTATTGTAAACATCGTCAGAACAAAAAATGGTTTCAATCGCTGTCCAGGGTATCTTATGACTCGTTAGAGTAAGAAAGCTGGCATATGATGATACCATTTTATTTAGAGCAAAATCAAGCTATGAATCGAAGTGCTATTGCCGGTTTAGAAATGTATCTGCTATTTGAGAATGATATACAATATAATGTAATGTAATGACTATACTCGTACAGTAAAAGTCACAAACGAGCTAGCTCTAATTTTCAAATTTTGTTATGATTCAAAGTCTGCGAATTATATAGCAATGTATTATAATATAATGGCTGGCCTTTGCAAATAAAAAATGTTGAAAAATGATATAATGTTTGTATAAATTAGTATAAAAGTGTGGTAAACGTAATTTTATTCTCATAATATAATGTCTTGTGCACAGCGTTCTATGAAGAAAAATTCTTTTACATGCAATATCATGACTAACATTACTGTATGCCAAGCCAAATTTGCCAAATCGGCATTACGAAAGTATTCGCCTCGTACAATCTACACTGAGTGTGAGTGAATGTCAGTATATCACATAATATATGAATGTTAGCACATATGTAACCAGCCAAGATACAGTTTTTTCTTCTTCAACAAAACAGTAATGGTAATTGCATGATGATTCTCCTCTATTCACGCCATGAAATCAAATAATCAACAAGATTATCGCCGGTCTGTTGGCAATCAAAGCAAGAAAATTACTTCTTACAAGTAGTTCTTCACCATGTTCTTACAAGGAGGGTTTAAAGACAGTTTGTGCAAAGGAACAATTTCTTTATTAAGACGATATTACGAGGCTTCTGTGTGAGGTTCATCTGATTATTGCACGATTCACTTTCCGCAGAATGAGGAAAAAGGAAATGATATGATTGACTCAATTTAAGTATTTTTTTACACACTTGAGTTTTTGTTACTTGTTGTGTTAAGCTTTTTATGGATTATTAGTATTATAACCAGTCATTTCCTTTTCTCTGCGCTTTCATGGATGAATTCATTACTAACTTTAATAAATACGCCATACCAGGAAAAAATTAGCACTGAACAAACTCCATGAATAATAAAGCTGTTTAGCTGTTGCAAAGACACACAATTATGTTGACTAGGAAGTCGAACAATGGTACTTGTATAGATTATGAACTGAAATAAATCAGTAAATCTTAAAGTAAAGAAAAATTACAATAGCTATTTATTATTATAAACAAAGCCACACAGCTCCGATGACGATATATTCATCATTTGATAATTTTTTGCTTGCTATGAAAGAGAGTGCGACAATATTTGAGATGATTTGAATGACCTTGTGTTACTTTTGACTTTGACCTCATGTTGACATACAACTTATTGGGCTTCTCTATCTGAGCACATTTCTTCGAATTTATGAATCATGAATCTAAAATCCCATTTACATCTCTCGTCCAGTAAATAAAAGGTTAAGCCGATTTATTAACCCTTACAGTCGGAAAGTTACTTAATCATTAGAATCCGTTTCAAACCGTCAATTAATAAACTGTCATTGAGAAATTGATAAAAAATTGATATCAAAAGTTAGGAAAGCTTAGGAATCCGTAACTACATAATTAATTAATGCAATAGATGCTGATCAAGTTAAAAGGTTTTACGTGTCCATTCAACTTCAACATTTCAATATTGCATATATCTTGATTCTGCCTTTATCACTGTTGTGCAATCTAATTAATTGCAATGTGAACATGACACTACAACTTGATATCTAAAACTTACTCTTATCCTGTCTTAACTATTTGGTAGTTAACAGTGCAACAAATATATGCGATTCCCGCATCAAATCATGTATGCTTCATGATGTTATATGACAGTTCATGTTTTTCTAACAGCCCTTGTATTCATTATCATTATCATTCGGTTATTTGCATTCTGGCAAAAATTAAAACAGAAAAATACTTACAGCGTCACAACCCAGTTTGGAAAACTCGCAGGGAATTCACTGAGATTACGTTTCCTGCAGTCAAAGAATGTGTCAAGACAGTCGCATGACGGATGACACAATTCATCATTTCCGAGGTCAGTCCCAAAGGGACTGAAACTCGTGTTGGCAACTACATCCTGTTGGTTTGTGGTGGAGGAATCCGTAGACCATAAGAACGACGGCGTTGGCGAGGAAACGACACTCTGGAATGTGTCAGGGTGGACTAGGTATGTGATTAAAATGGAGTAGAATATCCTAGTTGCCGTCCCCATCACCTTTGATTTTCGAAAGCTGACCTTTCCTTTTACATGTTTTGAAAATTTGCACAGTTCATACGACTACCCACAACCAGTCCCCATTTTAAAAATGTGTGCGTTGTAGTGCAACGCAAAACACAAAATATTTGCACAGACACTTACATTATTTGTCTGTATGATAGTCACTTTGTTATCAACACGAAAACAGTTGCCTGTCACGCCATTTTATACTTAAAAGTTCATATTTAACCAGTTAACTTTGAACATTACAAGTTTTCACTGTCCAGATTCACCAAACTTCACACTAACACAGTCTTTCAGAAGTAATTGATGAACTCTTTCGTGCCGGTTAGCTGAAATGGTAAATATAAGATCTGTATTATAAAAGCTATAATTACCAACTACCGCTTTATAAAGCATATTCTTCATTCGGCAAAGCTGCCAACTTTTAAATGATAAAATCAAACTTCTGACATTTACGACCATTTTATTGGCGATTGTCTTCATCTTTTAAACTCATATTCTAGCTGCATGCATTCAAATTTGATTTCCATGAAAATTAAAGCTTGCACGAAACTCCAATACAGTAAACATCACGAGTTTACGATTTAGTGCAATAGTAACCAAACTCAATCAAACTTTACAAAGGAATAAAACAACTGCCTTATCAAAACTTCAAACTTTGAACCTGCACTTATTATTACAGACAATAGTCATCGTTAATTCCTTACCTTAACCTCGGCCCGCTTTCCCCAACCCACTTGTTTCCGGGTTTATTCGGTAACTTAATCTTTGATTTATCCTTAAATGTAGCTAGCACACACGTGCAACTCAATTCCCAAGAATCTGAATAACCAAAAGAAATTCTCCCAAGACCAGGACTTTTTTTCTCTCCTTGATCCCAGTCAATTTTTTTAAACTTTACACAGTCAAATATAATTCACAATAATCTATTTCTTCCAAGGTAGCCAACCTTCAGTCACGACGAAACTAGTAATAATAATATAAATAAATTAATCGTGGCTGCACTTCTTCGTCTTGCCACCTGTCTGTCTGTGACTCTCTTATTCTCTCTCACAGGCTGGGTAGTAGTTTTACAAGTTTATAGTCTCACATTTTGTTTGATGTTGTTATGTGTTCAAGCATGAGACGAAATAGACTTGCCATGTACTCCACGACAATGTGTGGAGAAGATTACCTTTCTGAAAAACAAACGAAAAAACCTGAAACCTCCATTGGGTTCACATAGTCTAGCATTGCTCTGCTTTTTCCTACAAAACTCTAAGTAAAAGACTTACTGCACTTTGATAAGATTATCCTTCTCGTGCTTGATAAATGTGAAAACAACAATATAACCCAATGTATTACTGAGAGGCACAGTCACGAGCAGAAAAAGGATTCGGTGTGAGAGCAAGCAAGACAAGCTCACATTTGGGAAACTTGCACAACTCTGTGCTATAGTGTTCTTATCAAACTCACACACACAGTTTTGCCCCTTGTCTTTTTCCTCCATACATGTATTCTATTACGACTTGCGAGAGCCACTGCTACGCTCCAACATCTCAAGTGGTTGAAGTCCTTAACTGGACTGAGAGCAGGAACAACTTTTCATGAGGGCAAAGTAGTGTTTTGTATAATGGATTTTTCAGCTAAAAAAGCACAGCAAAGATATGGTTACCTTGTTAGAGACGTGCACATAGTTGACCATCATCATGAAATGCATGACTTTTTCTAGGCATGGATAATATTGAAGGCCTGGGCTTGATCGTTGAGTGAGTAAGCGACTAGAAAGCATTACATTGCATGGTTGTAATAATATGAAAAAAAGTAATGTTAACAAAGCCCCTCTAGTCCAGACCGTGTGTTGCCGAGATCTTTGATGTTGCGTGTGCATTCTCAATTCTCATTTTAAAAATGCTCAAAAGAAATGTGTGTAATACATGCGTGAATGTATATAAGCTTGAACGTGACAATCCAGTTCGACTTGACAATGGGGATGTAGAGAAGAAGTTTGTAGAGCGTCTTCAGCCAAAAAAGAAACATTAAAAGTTGGTGATGCAATACGTAAAAGTTATGTGTGGGCAAGCAGAACGTTAGAACTACACTTGAATTGATGCTTAACAGGATTTTCTAAGAAGTCACTATGTTGGGGAAAAAAAGAGACTCACTCTACATCAACCCTAGAGAGTTCAATTGAAGTAATAATATTATGTAGTGTAGGTCCGTTTTGTTTCATTGAGGTTGAACATGTAATGAGGAGGAAGATAAAATAATATTAAAAAGCAAGAGAGCACATGCATAATATGGTAAGATTACTATAATCAGAGAAGGTGTTTTGTGGGACTCTTCCTTGTTATATGCGTCGCATAGGAAGGTCTAATTTTTTGGTAGGTGGGTAATATAATAAATACATGCAATGTTTCTTAAATTGTTCAACAACAATGATCAGGTTAGATTCGTGATGTGATTACTGGAATGTATTGGTTTACCCTTGCCTTGCTCTTTTGTAAAACGTTATATAATTGAGGTATGCAAAGTGGATGTAGTCAATAAGAGAAGGTGGTGTAGTTTTCATTATTCAATTCGTGCGGATGAGAATTGGCGTGATTTTGCAGTTAGTTTGCGGTCGTATGAAATCAAAGCAAAGACTTTGCCAGCAAAAAGGTATGCTTAAGGTCGGTCAGTAGAGTAGAAGGTCCTGTCACTACTGCATAATATGTGGTAAAGCATATGAGTTAAGAGATGCATAGGTATATCTTGTGTGTTACGCTATTATATTACCTATGCATCATACAACTTAATTCATTTTCCGTGTACTCCCACATACCTTTTGTTTTTGTCATGTTTCCAAAATGGTTGCTACTTTGAGACCTTAAAACCATTTGTGTCTTTGTCAAAGATATTTAAAAATATTGATATAAACGCTCTATATTTGTTGCATTGTACACAGAGGCTATAGTTTGAAAATGGAATATATAGCTCACCGATGCCCAGTATGTTATTTATATTATTACGCTATTACACATATTTACGGTGATCATCATTTTAGCGGTCAGAGAAATTGGGAAACAGTTGTTGAGATAAAACATCAATTGTCCAATTAATAAAAAGGTTTTCATAATTAATAATATCAATAAGTCAGTTTAAAAAGATTCACAGAAATTTCAATTAAAACAATCAAGAAATTCTAATTCATTTCATAACTACGTATTGTCATTTTTTGAAAGAAACTATGTAGTAGTCGAGCAGAGTAAATTTCACAAATTTGCAGTTAAAAATGATGTTTTGGTAAAGAAATTGGAATTTTCGATTTCGGTTGGTGAGCAGGGCCAACAAATATGAATACTATGTTTACGATCAATTGCTCATTATTATCACGAAAGAGTTTTTTGCAATCATGCAGCATCTTTTAATCAGCGATAGATGCTTCTTCTTTGTTTTGCCTCTGATCCTTTAATTCCACTTCTAATGCTGTGCTTGAGAAAAATAAAGACTATAATTAGAGGTTTTGGCGTGTTGGTAAAATTTGAACAATGCCATTTACACTTATTTTAAAGCAAGATGACAAATTTATCCATGGCACGGTAGGATATTTTTCGAAATCCTATTCGGAATGCTACATGAAAATAACTAGAAAACTTCGTCTGTCTTTGTTCAGATTCCCTTCTCCTAATGAAGCTAGGCTGACATTACATTAAAAGACAGTAGATGGGGCCAATTTAATGACGAGTTTACGCAGTTTTACTCGCCATTAAATTCTTCCTTTCCCGACATTTTGTGATAGGAAAAAATGTATGCAACTGTATTGTTGATTCCTCTGAATTGATTTCTGCTTAACGTGCTTCTCGGAATTTAATCGAACTTTTGTGAAGTAAGTGGATGTGTAAAATTGTATGCAATTGAAATTGAAATTGAAATTAACTTTATTAGTGTTAATAAACATCAGTCACACAATTGTGATTGTTTTCCACGTCATAACACTCATGTAGCGCCGAATCCAAAACCAAAAGAGAGTCATTAACAATTCAATGTTGTAAACACATAAGTACAATATAAAAGTTAACAAATATTTAATGCCTTCCTTTTCTCAATTATAAGTTGTTTAGCTAAAGTTAGAAGTTTACCAGCATCAACATTAGATTGATTGC
>JAHZNA010004045.1:0-11286 GCA_027743935.1 Sinodicranocentrus sp. ZH6
TAACTCTTTGCTGACTACACAATCATTTAAATCCAAACTCGTTACACCACCATCATCACCATAAAATTCAACTTCTGGAAAATCACCTCAAATATAACATCATATTATTCACGTTTGTTTCTTTGAAAAGCACCCTCGCTTTTGAAAGTTACTCTTGAACAGTACGCTCAAACTGACAAGTATTCACTCCTGGCTGAATTTTCGCCAACGAATTTGGAACCTTGTTTGTAACCTTTTGTTGACAATCCACATCCACGTGATTTTCGTTCAAAGGGGGTAAAACGGGTTTTATTTTTTCGATTACTGCAGACTTGCGCTCCTCCATGAGGTGCATTTTGGTGTCTCCAATTGTATAAAATGTTTTATTGCAAAGGTCACACAAATAACTGGTTATTCCTGGAGTTCACTTGATAAACGAGTGAATGGTAATTTCGAACATTGCAGCCGTTATTTTCTGGGGGAGTGAATTCCTGTAAAAGATTGATGCATGCGCACATTTCATATGACGGACAAGTTCCCACCCTTCGAAGAGGTTAGTGCAATACCGACATTTTTTTAGGCCCTGTTTTCCATGAACACGGAGCTTGACTTGTTGTGTCACTGTCTTTGTGATAGTTTTTCCGGTGCACATCGCTTCCGTGATCTTTAAGACTTCAAATACTTTATCAATGTGAACCTCCAAAATGTGAAGTTGAAGCCGAGGTCGTCCTTTGTCCTTCACTGTTGATCAGTGGCAGTAAAGGACAAACAAATATATCATATTGGCGAATACCTGTCCTCTTGTAACTCTGCGTTGAAGCCATGTTCAGAATTTTGTTCATTACAACCTTCAGCTCGCCTTCGGTCACCTCCGGGGGCCTTTTCCTGAGTAGAGATTGCACCATATGAGAATCACCCATGTGTGAAAACTGACGTTTCTCTTGACGGCGGAAGTGAATTTAAATAATTGTCCAGGAAATTGTAGCACTTTTTATTTAATTCGATGTTTTTCGTTATGTTTTCCTGTATCATTATCCTGTGTGTGAGATAACAATATCAAGTTGTCTTTTTACCTGATTGCGACAAGATAGGAAAGGATAAAATTGATAGTTATGATATTTTTTAGCAAATTTAATAAGTTTATCCTATGAAGATGGAACTTAAATTCAACATTGCCAATGAAACTTATGGCCTTATGTATTTATTAATGTTTTGGGGTAGACGAGCAGAGAGCCGGTAACGATTCATAAACTTTCGTAGTATAAAAAGTAAATTCAAGTTTTAGGTTGACATTTGGATGCGTTAGTTTGCATAATTGATGACTCGGCTGAATGCGTACATTACTTCATGCGAGGCTGAAATGAGGTGAACGATGAACGTGAATTTTCACAAGATCTTTTATTTTAAGTATTAAACACATATATGCAATAATTAAAATGCGCTGGAAATAAGTGCTGAATCATGGGCATTATAAGTATCCTTCACATTTAGTTAGATATATATACAAGCATACATGGATTTGGTAGATAAGTGAAGATATGGGAAGATAAGCTAGTATGTTTACACTCACAGTAACGTGCAATATACATTTATGAAATCATGATACATCTGCACAGTTCTGTTTTGTCTCACTCGCAAGTGGATGTTCTCCTCTCTAAGCTCATCATTGCCACCACACCTAATCTAAAGTGCTCAAAACATATTGAGCAACAGAAAACAGCAACTATTGTGAAAAATAGGTTATTTTAAGTAAAAAAATAAATTCAACTATATTTAAATACGTACAGTCGGTATCAGTAAGCCAGTTGATCATTTGCTGCTTTGTGAAAGAGTCGTAGTTCGTTTTTGACTTGACCAGAAGGTCAACTATGTTCTCAGTTTTAAATTTGTCCCCGTCCTCATTTGCATATCTTTGCTTCAATTGATTCACAAATTCTAACATTGTGACAAACAGAACTAACTTTGATGGAAGGAGGTATTTAACTTGAATGGCGGAGCTCTTGCATAATATGGTTTTTTCCATACGAGATGTATCTGATATTAGAATGGGATCATGACAACACTCAAGTTGAGTGATGGACTCGTTTTTCCCAACCAAGTCGACATTTGTGTGTTCCTGCAGTTGAGAGATAAACCCGTGTGTTTTTATCAATTCAAAATGAGTTTTGTGATAACGAAGCCAGTGGACAGGTGCTGATGTTTTAGTGCAAATTACATCAAAGTGGTCTTCTCTTGATTAGACAGGGCTGAGTTGATAAATGTTTTTCCATTATCAGCCCAGTGGATTCTGCAATACAGCCGCTTGTTGGCTTGCCCGTGTGTGGTTCGTTGATTTCAATGTCGCTGATGACAAATACGTCTGATGTTGAGCATTCTTCTATAACCTTCAACTTGAAATATCTTTGAGCGTAACTGCCTTTGAATGTAGTATGTTGGCAAGGACGGGATGACTTCTGAAAATATCTCTGGCTCCTCATCATTCAACAAATCAGGGAGTAATTTCCTTTACAATATGTTATGGATTTTGGGGTCTTCCAATATTTTATTTACCAGTCAAAATTACTTATTAATGGGAAATTGTAATTGTAAATGTTGATTTGCTAGGTGAATTGGGAATTTTGGACAGCATAAAGAACTCGCAAAAGACGCACTTGCTAACAATTGAGACAAACTTTTGTGATCCACTCAATGCCACGCCATGCTCATCTCGACTTGGACTGCGAAACAAATCCTGGCGTATTCTGACTGGGATATGGTGAGCCATTTGAAATACACATTTAATGTTTTAATACTTAGCAAGTAAGTTACAGCTAATCACGGGCGTTGAGTTATTTATTTTAGGAGTAAATAAAGTACGACAGATACACACATGCTGACAACTTATATGAAGTCCTGATGATATGAGAAAATGCATAAAAAGAACTAATTCCAGCTCTGTACATAATCAACCTGTCAACGAAAAACCGTTGAAAACTTAATAAAAGGATAAGAATCATCTGACAATCCAATCCTAACCTTCCTTGACAACTTGCAATAGTCTATTGTGGAAGATGACGACACCCTAGATTTAAGCAGTCTCCCATCTGGAGTTCTCTAACTTCTCGGCCAACAACAGCCCAAATACTTTCTTATCATCTCGGCCACCCCTAAAAGAAATCCCTAAAAGAAAAATCAGACAACTATCCTTTGCTGTGCACTTTACAAAAAAATCAGAAGCATTTTCTACATGAGCAGAAAATCAAAAAGGGTCACAAAAAGGGAGCTTTCAAAGAAGCCTTATCCGACCTTCGAAAACAAAATAGAACCATGAACATTAAATCCTAAAAATCATAATAATCGCTGAAGAAACTACCAAAGACGTCAAAACTTCAAAGCTAAGAAGTTTCAAAAGCAAATACTGCTTCAAGGACATGACATACCCTTGAAATATTTATGCTCAGACCCCAAAATCCATAACATATTGTAAAGAAAATTACTCGCTGATTTGTTGAATGATGAGGAGCCAGAGATATTTTCAGAGGTCATCCCGTCCTTGCCAACATACTACATTCAAAGGCAGTTACGCTCAAAGATATTTCAAGTTCCGTTGAAGGTAATTGAAGAATGCTCAACATCAGACGTATTTGTCATCAGCGACATTGACATCAACGAACCACACACGTGCAAGCCAACAAGCGGCTGTATTGCAGAATCCACTGGGCTGATAATGGAAAAACATTTATCAACGCAGTCCTGTCTAATCAAGAGAAGACCACTTTGATGTAATTTTCACCAAAACATCAGCACCTGTCCACTGGCTTCGTTATCACAAAACTCATTGTCGGGAACTCAGGAACACACAAATGTCGACTTGGTTGGGAAAAACGAGTCCATCCATCATTGGAGTGTCCACCGAATGTTGTCATGATCCCATTCTAATATCAGATACATCTGGTATGGGAAAAACCATATTATGCAAGAGCTCCGCCATTCAAGTAAAATACCTCCTTCCATCAAAGTTAGTTCTGTTTGTCACAATGTTAGAATTTGAATCAATCAATTGAAGCAACGGCATGTAAACGAATACGAAGCAGTAAATGATCAACTGGTTAAATAATACTGACTAAGTATTTAAATACTGTTGGATTGATTTTGGATTGTTAAAATTATTGAATTTAGGTTAACATTTAGACACTAAAGGGCTTCCAGAAGGAGACCGTTCTGAATTCTTAAAGACCAAAAACTAGGAAATCCAGAAACGAAAATCTCTCATTAATCTGGTGTTATGCTTATCTACTCAACTTCAGTCCGATTTATTTGGAACATCCCATTATACAGTATTTAATTTTGTATATGAGATTAAGTTTGAGTGATGTGACAGTGTGACGGTATTTTTTAATAAAGTCAAAGTATAAACCATGCATGAGATGAATTTCTTATCATATAGTCGTAATACTCAACACACGAAATGCAATATAGTTTGGATGCTTCTTATCTATTTCAACGACTTTTATCTTGACTATACAAAATTACATAATTTTGCAGAATTACACGTACAAGCCATTCACTAGTTACATGCTTTCTCTTACAGTTTAGCCAGTACCCTCAAGCAGACATCAAGTTCATTTGCATTTCTAACTTTAAAAAAACATACCTGTTTGCCCAATCACCAAACGTTCCATATTCAAAATTGTCACCTTCTTTCCCTATTCCCCCTAAAGTATACCCTAAAAATGTTTTTAAAAAATCTTTCTATGTTGAATTTTGTTGCTCCTCAACTTCTCCTAAATACTCGTACAGCCAAGTAATTCATTAAGTCATGAAACACATGAAGCATGTTTTTCTCAATTTGTTTTTCTGGAAAACTGTAATAGCATTGCATTTCCCAATTGCATGGTTGGACGTGTTGTCACGGTATCCAAACATGAAGGTAGGTAGGTATCAAATCAAATCTATAAAATGTTCCCCACACTTTTAATTCATTTTATTTTTTGATACACTTTAGACATTGGAAATTGTTGGTCTAGACGGGAATCATTTTGAAGAAATTGCGACGACGCGACAACAGGATGACGACAAGAAGTTTAATTTGACTGAGCTTGAATGGAAGTCGGGCCCGAAGTAAGGATGGATTTTGACTATTTGACTTGAATCATATTTGATATTATAATGAAATAATTTATCTGGAAATGAATGCAGCGCACAAGGTACTATTTAAAAAGGAACAAAATTAAGTGCAATATTGCATGTATTTTTGAAACTTATTTTAAAAAGTTTCACGGTGGCATTAAACATACTTTTGATTTTTCTTATAGCTCAGCTCCGCTGCAAAATTGTCACTTTCAACGAACATTAAAACGGTAAAGGTAGCATTCAACGGACGTCAGGCGAATTACTTTGAAATGTAAATGCGTTAATTTGTGGAAAAAATGTATGTATGTATGCATTTGGGAGAAAAATTATAATAACTTATTTGAATTACAGTATATGGCGATGCGCGATGTTAAAATTTATGAATAAAAACTTTTGGATTATTGTTAAATGTCAAACCATGAATACTAAAGATATACCTAGTTCAAATTAAATATCTGTCTATCATGTTTTTTCCTATTTAAAATATAATATGATCAATACAGACTGACTGGCATAAAACTACTAAAACTAATTAATATTTCCATTAAGTTGGCTTAAGCAGAGTTTATTCATATAATTTACTCGTCATTTATGGATGGATCATCATCACTTCCTCAGTGAGTACGTCCCAAAATAAACCACGTGGTCTGTATATTTGGCAAAATGTGCGTTTTCATCAAACCCCAATTTGAGTGGTTTTAAACTTGTTCTTCAACCATCTTGATAAGCGCACATAAGAAAAATTGAATGAATTGTCTAATGGTGTGTATGAGAACTAAAGCAACCGTGTATGGTTTCCGGAGTTGTTTTGGATAAGCCGTGTCATGTGTGGTCTCGTTTCCTTTCGTGGTAACAGTAATATAGTAATATTGAACACACTTATAGAAAGGCTATAGCTATAGATCAATATTAAGACTTCTAATAATGAACTAGAAGGATTGACTTTTAATAAATGTTTGTGGGGTTGTGGAGTTACGACATGACATGTATGTAATAAATAATATTGATGAAGATGAAATCAAATTAACCGTAAAAAATACAATGAATGGCAATGGCAAGTTTCATTTTCAATATCACTATAACGTAAATTAATTTTTATTTCAAGTAATCACTTGAAATACTTATTTAAGACAATTATAATTACCTAACTGGGCTAAATTATATGTATATTTATTTATTTTTGAACATTCTTATTTTTATTAACTTGTAAAAAATATATTTTGTTCCATTTAAAAATACGAAAAATGCTCTAAAAACTAGAGCTAAATCGTTTCAGCATTCTTCATTTTTTTCTCATGTTTCCTTACTTTCAGCTTGACAATCACATTCGAAATGTGCTCGTTTAAAATATGAAGCTTCGAATGAGTCCCACCCCATATCACTTTGTGACAAATTTTGCACTTTCGCTTGTTTGCAGGCAAGTATCGGCTAAATTCTAATATAACTTTGGACAACTCTGCTTCAATGATGTTTGGAGGAATCTTGGATTTTAAAAATTATTGTCGTGTGAACTGCTTTAAAGTGGCTGAGCACATGAAATTTTGAAGTAAACTTACGACCACAATAGAAGCATTTCAGTGGGTCAGCTTTGAAACGAAGAGAAACAGATATTTTCGGCGTAAGTTTTGTTTCGGATCGCAACAATGGCAGGATTTGCTGTGACGAGTTCGAGAATGTGAAGTCATGTGACGTTCCCAGGTAGCTTTTTCGTTGAAGCTTGCTTCACACTTGGAACATTGAAATTTAATTTTCTTACTGTCATCAGTAGTGGTATTTCCATCACGTATTTCATCCTTGGTCGTTATGTCATCGAGAGTATCTTGTTGAAGAATTCTCAGAGCGGAAGTAACGTGGTCCCAGTGCGATTCTAAAATGTGTGCATGAAGCTCATCTCCAGAGGAAAATGAGATTTTGCAGAAAACGCACCCCTAACTTGACTCCCCACTTAAGTGTTTATTTATTGTGGTGTTGATAGCCAGTTGTAGTTGAGCTTCAGTAGTGCCTTCTGGAAGTTGTTGGGAAAACCAGAGAAAAGTGTGTTTTTGGAGGGCATTGAAGATTGGAAGGGGAGGAGAATTTCTTATCGCAAAATATGCACATACAGCAAGTTGAGGTTTTTATTGATTCCTTATCTTGAATGGAAACATTGGGAACTGGTTTTTGCTCAGGAGCTTCTATTTTTACTGCAATTTTGTTCTCTATCTCTTTTGGGTTCTGGATTGGAACCTTGGTTAAAGTAATCCGTGGTTTGGAACTCAATTTGTGTTGACCTGTTTATTTAAAACCAGAATTTAATAAGGATACAGATAAAAATCAAAGTAATTTTTAAAATAGACTGAAAGAATAATTGATTTTTATTTACATTTGGATATGATCATGTTCCTCAATGCATCCAGATCTGTAGTTTTGAAAATAAATCCAGAATATAAAGTGAAGCTATCTCCTTCATTTATTAGGATAATAGCCCATATTCAGACTGGTCACTGGAGTTGATGAAGACGACCTTATTGATTGCATTGATCACATCTTGTGTAAATGCAGGTCTTATAAAACAAAAAGTTGATACCTTTTGAGAACTTGATGTTAATGAGATGAACTTTTTGTCTGCCAACGCAGCCCCTATCGTGTCTGCGTATTTTCCATGAATATAATGAAGGAATTAAAAGTAAAATTACATACTGTTGTATGTAGCTTTATCATGTTTTCTTAGAGGGTGGAATAATTACATGTAAAATATATTATATGGCAGCTTCATTTTATGCTTCGGGCTCTTTTACGTGTTTCAAGGGATGTTGGTGTGTGAGTATTTTTATGTGGATTTGAAATAAAATAAGAAATGAAGATTCTCATAAAAGAGCTGAAAAAAGCTTACCTATTCATTCAATAACATTAACATGTATGCAAAAGGAAATATTTGTAGAAGTGCCTGATTTAGAGTTCACGATGAGTAAAATGTTCTGTGCAGCATAAACGTGTCATTATTGCAGCTCATTTAAAAGTTCGTTGAAAGATGAAACTTGATTGGCACTGTCGAGACTGTCGTCATCAATTTTCATGCATGTGAGAAAATGTGCATTTCTAGTATGCAAGTGATATTTTTTTAGTTATCTTTGATCCTATGAAATATGCCTGTGTGAACCCTTCTCTTGAATAGACCTTCTTCGGGGAGGAGATGGGATTAATAATTTTGCCGTTCCCATATAACGTAAAGAAGCTGGCGAGACATGTATCATGCATCACTTGCATGCATGTCTCGTGATTCAAGTAAACTCCTTTTAGATCACCATTTAGGTTATTATTCTCTAATTGAAAGTGAGTCAAGTTTAAAACAGGTTTTATATTCATGTGAAGCGCCTTAAGAACCACTCATTTCTCGTCCAGCTTTCCTTGAGTTTTTTCCATTCTCATTAAAGCTAGTAGACAAACAAGTTGAGCCTGCAGTCGAGAAGATTTTTTACACTGCATTTAATTATCCTTTTTGTGAAAATGGCAAATTTATTTTCAGCCAGTGTCTACCTCATATCTTACCCTGTCACCGTGATTTATCTACTACTCGTAATGCTGTTTTGGATTCCCAATCACATTTACAAGCTCATTATTGTCTATTTTGCAAAGAAGAATACTAACTTTGGAATGGATTTCAAAAGTTTTGGTGCTCAACTTGCTGACAAAAAATTAACTCAAACTGCTGACCATTGTACAGAAGTGATTTCAATGACGCTGGAAGGAGACCTAAGTTTGGAAAAACTGAGAATCATTTTCACACAAAATGTTCTCGATGAAGTTCACCCAACTCAAAAGAATCACAAAAGATACCCAGAGTTGAAACAAAATCTTGTAAGCTGGATGGGATACTCGTTCTGGAAAGATGATCCAAATTTCCAAATTGAAAATCATATTCTTCAACTAGCCCCGGAAACGCTGAAACTTCCATTTAGCAAATATATCCACACAGAATCAGTTAACAAGCCATTTCCCAAAGATCGCAGTCCATGGGATTTAAGTTTGATAAGAGATTACCAAACTTGGGAAAATCCTCTGTCAAAAGAAAGTAAAAAAACGCTCCTAATTTTCCGAATCCATCATGCCATGGCAGATGGCTTGTCCATTTTAATGCTAATAGTGGAGTCTCTAGCGGGGAAAAAGGTGAAAGCTGCGATTCCTCAATGTATGAAGATAACCTTGACACAAAAGATTTTGAAACTGGTGTTCTTTCCATTTTCCTACTTGAGCGTTGGACATAGCCTCCTGCACTCTTTAATAAAATACTGGAGACATCCTTGGGCACGGCCGGGAAAAAATGGTACCCTCGTTACCGCCATTTCCTCACCATTTCCTTTGTCTGAAGTTAAACTAGTTGCCAAATCCCACGGAGTGACAGTCTCAGCTTTGCTGATGACTCTTGTAAATGAAAGTGTGAGTAGATTTCTAGCCAAAAGGGGGAACATCGAATTATTCTCGGATACCGAAGTTTGGTACATCATGCCTAAGCCGAATCATCCGCCAATTTTGACAAATCATCTGTAAGTTCAACTCTTATATGAAGACTCATATTACGTATTTTTGACTTAAATTAATATTTTTGACAAAATAGGTACATGAGTTTAATCCCATTTCCAAATCCACAATTGAACATCATCGATAAGCTTCAGAAATCTAATGAAATATTCATCCAAGCAAAAAAGTCCATGAGTGGGTTATGCATGGACATTTTGCTGTCACAAATCTCAAGTTGGATTGCTCCACTGAGACAGCCTATCTTTAACGCATGTTTTGGACCTGTAGCAATCTCCAATATTTGTGCTGACCAGGAAGGATTTTCTGTGGGAGGGCTGCCTTGCACAAATGTGACGGTTGTTAGTGGACCAGTAACCGTCGGTAATGTTTCCTTATTCTTATAAAAACATTCTCCAGCTAAAATCAAAATGAGTAATATGTAATAATTTTTATAACCTTGCAGGAGTTATGTTTATAATATTTACAAATAAAGGAGATACAACGATAAGTTTAATCACAGGTAAAAATATATTGAGCGAGGAAGACGTCAAAGAAATAGTATCCAGCCCTGAAAATGTCCTTCAGCTTTTAAAAAAAAATAAAAAATAATTGAAGTTGTTTGCTAGATTTTTTAGAGGTTTTTAGGTTTCGATTTATGAAAATCATTTCAAAAAATTAGTTATAATTAGGCACACATTTATTTTAATCATTCAATTTGTATGCACAGTTCAGAGTTGTACAGACAATTTGATTAATAAATCATTACATTCCTCAATATCGTAGATCAACATTTAATCAAGTTCATTTAGAATTCATTCCAAGTTCAAGAGAGAGGACGTGTATTTTTGTGCTCCTGTTTGTGTTGAAATTAAAATAATCTGTACTTCTAGCTACTTTTTGAATTTTACATCATTTTGAAGCCGATTAAAAGATCTACAAATTGGTGACTAAAGTTTCAAAATATTTTCAGTTTCTGGACAGTTATCAGTGCTGAAAGTTTTTAACATTTTTAACTATATGTGCTAGTGAATAGTATTAAAAAGTACCCTCAACAGCAACAGAAATCTAATTAACATTTTATGCAAATGGATATCTCTGACAAAGCAAAGTCTGTGCTGCATGGAGCAAATCACTGCAACGTTATCGGGGCTGACTTCAACCTTATTCCTGCCAACGCATGCCTTCAGCTACCCAAAGAATACCGAGAGCTGCTGTACTTATCAGATGAAGCTCTTGATGACCCACTATACAGTCTAGAAGGTATATCTTGCAAACTTTGTGGGAAAGATATTGAAGTTGGAGATGCAGAAGAGATCGTAATACACTATGAAAATACACTATACATCATTATCTTCGAAGGAACTTTGGATTATTTGGACAAGAAACTAGAAGACGGTGAGGAACCAGACGGTTACCTACAATGCAGCTACTGCTTCAATACTTATCATCACCGTCCCTGTGCTTTCATCATGTCAAAATTATCCTACATAAAACATAGGAAGAATAAATCATGGGTATGTCCATCCTGTATTGCAGAGTTCTACCCCACATCCAACTGCTTGTCCGAAAGTCTTGGCTCAATCAACAACAAGAAGAAAGAAAAACAAGCGAACCATAATATTTTAGAATTTTTTGAATGGTTGAATTATTTTTTGAGCACTTCACCTAGCTCTGAACTTACTACAGTTTGGGGAATAT
>JAHZNA010004046.1:0-11247 GCA_027743935.1 Sinodicranocentrus sp. ZH6
TACGTATTTTGTTTTAAATAAGAGGGTTAAGTCCTGGTAAAGGAATTCATAGGTAAAATCAAATTAACACATTTTTTAGCTGTTTCTATCGTCAATGATTAATGCTCAGTCAGATAGTTTTTTTGCCTAAAATCATCTACACATATTTGAAAGCTATGCTCTAATATGTCCTAAACATTGGGATTTCTACAAAATCAAAAAACTTACTGAACTCCTTGTCAACGTTATGTTGAGTAAAGTTGGTCGATCATCCACAACAAAGAATTCAATCTCTTTTGGTTCATAATTTTCAAGATATGCCTGTAAAATGGGTTACCAAAATAATTTTCAAGTTCACATATTTAATCCTCAACACATCTCATCTCCAAAAAATCCCAAGTTTTAGGTACAAAAGCTAAATTATTATTTTCCGCTTTCCACATCCTCTCTCATAATTTCCATAAGTCACATACGCTCTTGTGAGTTTCTTACAGCAAGTGTAATTGGAAGTCATGAGAAAGTAAAATCTTTCCCGTATAGTTACAACAACTGAGAGAAGAAAATCTCCTATAAATTGTTTCCCAGTGATAAACAACATTTTTCTCTCTTTCTCTTATGGACAAACAAGACACTGATAAGTTGCAGATTTACTTGCTCCACTCTTTCCTCTTCTCCCTTTCAAACGGAGTGACAGAAACACCTTTTTCCATTCACATCCCTTTCTCTCTCTCTCCAGAAATTCCTAAGTCTTGTACAAATATTGTCTTTCATCTCCACAATCCACTCCCATCGATGTACATCAGATGAGAGTGTTTACAAATTGTTGTTTGTCTTGTGTTGTTGACTTGAAGTGGCTACATTTCTCATGACTTGATCCCTCTATATTTATATAAATACTAGCAATACCTCTTTGTTTTCTCTCCAGTATCTTTCCAGGTCTTCGGTGAGAGGGTATTTGCAACAAGAGATTTCCAGGGTGATTTCCATACATCCGTGCCAAATATAGTTGAAGTCTTGCATTCCTCCTGTGGAAAAAATCAAAGAAAGATATTTGTGTTTGAAAGCAGAATAATAATCAGAGAATGTGGAGCACACAAGGGAAGGTAGAGTTTTCTTCGTACCAATCAGTGGGTACCACTTGGCCCCATTTGTAATCCCATTTTTGAATCCACTCTGTCCCTTACATGGGCGTCCTTGATGCATTCTTTTATGATTGGCTGAATACACGGTGGCCAGGTGCTTGAACGTATCGTCATCTGGAGTTACCGACTCTGTAGAGGAAATACTCTGGAACACTACAGGTGGAGGAGGGGGAATAAGAGAAAAAATACTGTTGTTAGAGAAAAGCATACAAAACAATCTAGATCTTTGTAAAGATTATTTTACAGGTCTGATGCATTCTTGTTGGGCTTGTCACGAGAAATGCACAAACATGGATAGGTAAACAAGCGTGAAATGGAGAGGAAATAAAACTAATCTCTTTTACAATTTAGGGATGTATAGATTGAGGTTATTCTTTTTTGCCAAGGAGAAAATACTCACAAATCTCATTATGCTAAAAGCTTGATACAACTTTAGGTACTCGTTTGGATTTCCACGAGAGGAAAAAAATCCGACAAGTTTATTGATACTGATCAAATTACTCAAGCTGCAATGATAAAAAAGCACATTGGAAATCAGCCAATAGAAGAAAAAAAGGGAAAGCGGTACAGAATATACATATTTTTATCCTTCTAGAGTCTCAGAGAAATGGGGGAATCCCCTTAAATGTGGTTTCGCAGAAGGGTTTGAAGAAACTCATTATTTATTACTGTTTGAAAGATATTTCAAAAATCCTAAATGAGAATACACCAAAATCTACTGCTACTCATATACAAAATAATCCCTACCAGTCTGCACAGCAGTGGGGATCCATCCTGTAATAGATAATTTTAGAGACAAACTAATCACAATTTAGCCTCAAATACAGAGTTATTTTTGATTACGTGGATACGTTGGCATATAAAATGTAAATTCAACCTCTCATTTCTTATGAAAAGGGAATAGCCGTCTGTTGACGTCAGTTGGCATGCTACTTATTTTTTAAAAATATCTAGCTGATAAAACTTTTGCAAACACTTTTGTTGAGGTGGAAAACATGGAAAAACAAAATTAATTCTATAAATAAGTACATGACGTTTTAGACGTACGAAAAGGAGGAGAGGAAAGCGACTATTTTCATCAAAAAACTACACAGCACCCATATACAATCCGAGTTCGTTACTAAGGCACACTTCCCCAAAGCCAAAAAGCAATGCTTGACCGAGCAGAAGCGTAGGGAAACTTTGACAACCTTATCAACATCTCAGTTGACAAGGGGGAAAGACATTAGTAGAAATCCCATCGTGCATCTTCATAAGGGGCAAAGCGAGAAAGTCACTACAAAAGTTTACCTTTACAAGATGACGTCGAACGGCAAAGTCCTTCCAGAGTTTGGTAGCAAAAGAGAAATAAAGAGCAAATAGAAAACAACTTAGCTAATAAATACTAGTCTAAATGGAAAATCAACACCCTTTTATAATTCACCCAAGCTCACGCCTTAGCACAAGTTTACTTTGAAATTTTTAGCATCAAGCATCCCTTCACCTTAAAACTAGTGTATTCATGACAAGATTACAAAGGAAATGTGATCAAGTCGGAGAAAGTTTCTCAGAACAAGTGCAATTCTACAAGATGAATATTTCAAAAGGGAAAACAAGACTAATTCTCTGTCTAGACAAGACACAAGTAAACATCCCTATTTCGTAATATTCTTCCACTCAAAGTGTCACTCCCGTTTATTTATTTTTTTGAGCGTGGAGCAATAGCTTCACTTCCAAAAATAATTTTCAACTTAAGATATTGTTTCTCTCAAAAGTGGATATCATACATGCCCATCCTCACTAACTCTCTATATTTAATGTGCAAACTCTAGACAGCTGCACTGCAGCTCATTAGTCACTGTCTCTTTGAGCATTAGTTAGAGCCAACCTTTGTTGACTTGTTCTTGTGAGACAGAGCCGAAAATGGGGTAAAATATGATTATTATGCAAAATCAATTATAATTCACCACACACAACCCCATCATTCCTTTCACTCTTACTTACTTGACTTGGCGCTGTTATCGAAAGGATAGGAGGCTACCAAAGCTCCCCCGTGGAAGTTACCCGAGAGAACAAATTGAATTTTCGACAACCACTCTTTCACATGCTCGGTTTCTGGTTGTTGGCGAGCATTATTGGATTTGAAAAAGTCGGGGAAATTACGATTCAAGTCGTAGCCTTTGGAGTTGTACCTAAAGAAAAATAGCAAAGAAAACAAAAATATTAACTTCAAGTTAGATGAGTAGTACACACATATATATTCAGTCGTTTACGTTTATGTATACAATATATGCATATATCATCAAGTATATACAATAAGATCAAGGCTAGTACATTCCACGTGACTGGATGTTCTATTCTAGTCATTAACTAAACCATTATTAGCTCCGAGAAATGAAAACCTCCTGCTGTGCTTAAGACAACCACGCTAATGTATACTTTTTTGCATTTCCTCTTTTTTCCCTATACAACCTCTCGTTTTATTGTGGGGCTTGTCATAAAATAAAACTAAAGCCTTTAGGCGCCTGACGACTCCTGCCAAAAAATAAAATAAAGGGTGTATCTTTTCCTCTTGGAAAATAATAACCATTCCAGTACACCCTAGCGTGGTCACTAATAGCGATATAGGGAAAAAAGGGCTAGTATCAAGAAACCATTTACTTCTTCATTTTACTTCATCCATGATGATGTTTCCAGACGAAGGAAGGCGAAAAAAGCTTTTAAAGCTTCACAAATATGATGATTAAATGGAAGGGTGTTCTCCCATATAAAATATATGGAGTTGGTATTCTTATCTTCTCAACTTTTTCTTTCCCATATATTCCATTAACTTCTAGAAAGTAACTTTCTCGGCAGAAGAGTGTGAGAAAAAAGCTTGAGGAAAAATAATTTAAGGGTGGTCTCGCACAAGTTGATATTGTCCAGTTGACTCACTGACATTGGGCTACAGCTTTAGCGATTAACAACTGGACAAAGGGCTCTCGCCGGGGTGTCTCTCAAATGAAAAGTGAAAGTAGTCATGTGAGAGGGAAAATGGCTTGGAGTGAGACTCTCTTTTCTCAGACGTCATGCCAAGGGACACTCTAGTATTTCGACAAGGATGGAGAAAAGAGTAAAGTCAGTCAGAGAACTTTCACTATTTATTAATCACGTCACGTTTTCTACCTACGCGTCAGCTCGAGGAAGGAAAGTGTATAATGTAATGTTGGCAGAGGTAAATGTACAAGATGTAAAGCTCTCTTGGTGCTGCTGGGATGTCAGAAAGAATTATTTTTAGGGGAGAATCCACTCCCACAATATTATGTAATAATCCTGCTATAATTTTCGCTCAAGTTAATCAAATCAAGTTGGGATGGAAGGTTGGGAAATGTATCAAGGGAAACAGGATTTACAGAGGGAATTTCTACAACTACAATTTTATGTACAGGGGCAAATGGATAATTTATTTCAAGCATGAAACTAGTCATACCTTCCTTCTGCACCTTCACAAGTTCCCTCTTTTGAAACCTCAAATCCATCTGGGTTCATTGAAGGCATAATATGAATCCGGGTATTTTCCAGTAACCAACGAACATAGTCATCGCGAGGATATTGAGTTACAAAGTGCTGAGAAGAAGAAAAATTTAAAATGATTGGTTTATCCTCTCCTGGTTAAAACATATTGAAAGAATAACAAATAAAGGGGAAACCGTACTTGAATCAAGTGCAACATCATTTCCCTCCCGACAGCCTCGTTCCCATGCATGTTTGCTACATATTTGACATTTGGAATGCCAAGAACGTGCTTATAGGGGGATGTTGAAACAACCAAAACCCAAAGCTCTCGTCCTACAAAATAAATTCACAGGATATTGTACACATTGTAATTGCCAATCTTTAAGATATAATGCTCATTAAACATTTTTTTATTTTCACTTAATAAAAAATACTTAATTCATTAAAACATCCCAGAAATAACTTTTTCCTTTTATAAACGTTTAGTCACCTTGAATACTTTTCCCGATTGAGTAGAGAGCAGTGATGTTGGGGAACATGGAGTTGACATTGCGCAAGTAAGATGTTAAGTCGTTATAGTCGTGATATTCAAACTTCAAAGGTGGTCCACTCACTGGTCCTTGTTTACTTACAAACTTTCCCCCTCCAAATCCATCCCTGACTGCTCTCGCTGTAGTAAAAAAATAAAGTAATTAATTGATAATAATGCCCCAGACAGAGGGATGAGAAAGGTGTCTTATAAAAAGGGCACGTGTTCATCCTTGAAAAGTTTTATTTTTTCTAGACAACCAACGATATTTCAATTAACAAGTCTCCCCTTTCCCTCCAACTTGCTTCTCCTGCTAATATAAACTCACTTAATTAAAGCCAGCTTTCAAGGATTCCTCAAAGCTTCTTTTTTACGAGTCTCCTTGAAAATTGACTAGATCTCGTGATCAAATCAAATTGGAGGATTGCCTCTGTTACAAAACATGGTCAAGTGTTTACTCCATTTGCATAAATAAGTTTTTTCCCTCCCTCGTTGCAGATTTGATTTGAAGCTCGTCCTCGAATTTTCTCTAAAAGAGGACGTGCTCCCGAAGGAGGATGAAAACCTGAGTTTATTTATTTCAATCGTAAATTCGTCCTACATACAAAAATTCAGCCTTGGATAGAAAGCCACGCATGTATAACTGCTTCTAAAAAGAAATTGTATTTTTTGTTGGGGGAACGTACGTAATTCAATCAATTTCAGTAGTTGGTCCGTGCCCGGAAATTTAATGGCATGTGGCAGGTCTCATTTATTAGAAAGATTGGGTGACAGAGGGAAAAAGAGGAAAGACAAGGTGGAGAGGACAAGAGTGTTTATTTAGTTTACCTCTTTCCACAAACTTGACTCTGAGAAAAACAGTTTTTTATTACGTGAGGAAGAGAAAATCGTAGAGAAACTTTTGGAGACCTCTTTTACTCCTTCATGAATTTTAATACTCTGTATAAGGGCTCGCTTCTCCTTGTAACAATTTCACTGTGGAAATGTGGGTGAAGAATTGGAAACTGCGAGCACGACTAAAACTGATAAATTATTTTGTTTTCTTGAAGAACATCCCTGAAAAAGGAGTCTGTAGAGGGTTATCTTTGTCTAAACTTACCGTGGAGTGACTGGCGGGCAGTAGAGACGGGCAACTCTTCACCCCGGATGTACTGGATGGCTGTTAGGTAGATGTAGAAGAAAGCTACTATCAACATACTGATATACCACATGGCCGGCTTCATCCTGGAATTTGAAAAGAATATAAATGAAAAATAAAGGGAACTCGTGTGAAGTGTATTTTATGGAATTATATCCTTTGGTGTGTGGATGCCACATATTTTTAAAAAGAGAAATGTATATTTTGCACATTGTTGGATTGTTTTAGTTTATATAAGAGGATTAGGGATTTTCACATTTTTCTTTGTCAGAGAAATGTGGGGAGAGAAAAATGTGTAACAGGTAGTGAGGAGGAAGGTGGCTCTCCAACGTAATAAATACTTCACCCTTGTATGCCTCTTTTTAACACATATAAATATCCATGTGGAGATAAATTCATGACTACATGGGAAATTATGCCTTAAAGGCTGGTAAAATATTTAAGGAAATTTTAAAACAAATTGCTCCAATTAGTAACCTTTACAATATTAATTTTTTGGTATTCATACTAAATCTCCAGTAAATCATTAATTTTCTTATAAATCATTAGTATCATTTCAAGAACAAGGTATATCATGACTTGGCTCAAGAAATGCATAAATAGAGTAACTCTCATAGCTCACTCAGCTTCCTTTTGAGATTCATCCAAGTGGAAAAAGATGTGAAAAATTAAATAGAATAAATTCTAGCCCAAAGGGTATCCTCAAATTCTTGCAGACTCATTACCTGAATAATATTTATTTGACCAGCTCCGCCCTTGAGGGAGAAAAAAAATCAACAAAAAATGGTGTGAACACAAGCTCGCCCAACAAAGGAACATCTACAGCACCGTTCTCCTGTAGGAAGTAAAAACACAGAAACGTGCTTTGACACAGTTGACAAACCCGGAAGCTATGCTAGTATGTTTCCAGTGTGAAGCTAGAGAGACGCTTTACTCAAAGTCTTGCAACTGTTCACGGAATAAAAAAAGGATTGTGTTGTTACAAGATGATGTGAACTATGTGAGTGAGATAAACAGAGAGAGCAGGAATTCCCCTTTGATTCCCTTCACATGTCCATCACCTTTCCCAAACTTTCCAAGAAAAGGGGCACAAAACTCAAAAAATCATTCACAATTCACTTTGACCTTCACCCCCAACCACCATTGTAGTGTTTTGTCATAAGAAGAAGAAAAAAAAATGTCTCTTATTTCCACACCAGAGGAAAGATTCCGCTGAAAAGACTCACAGATTCGTGTGACACTTGAAGATGATTCCTAAAATCAAACAAATCAGTCCTTTCCTCCCTTCACATGTCAACCCACTGAGTAGCAGCTACCCAAAAACTAAAAACTTTGAATGAAGGAACAAGCCACAAAGACAATTGATGATGCAAACTTCTATCCTGAGTAATCCTTAAATTCATAATACGTTTTCAAAATCCTCCTCCTCTCCTCCCTATTGTAAGAATATGAATCTTGAAACAGTAAAAAAAGATGAAAATACGGACTACGTGGGTAAACCATATGTAAAAAGAAGAAAAAATGGGGACAATGGTCTTCTTTTTCGCACATGAGAAATACTCATTCAGACAAACAACAGGTAGTAAAAGCATACGGAGGTACTCACACACCGCACCGCTATAAAACCCAGAAGTTAACCAGTGAAGTTTAAAGTTATATGAGGGAAGAACATAATACAGTACACGTTTGTAGGTACACCTCAATCCAAAGTCATGTGCCATGTCGTAAGAGAATCTTGACATTAGAGTGCTAACCAGAGGATTATCATTTTGCTCAAGAAAGGATGAGTGAATCCCACTTTAGTATTTTTTGGGATGACTCTCTTCTCATCTCCCTTTTGCAAACAGGATTATTTGTCGTCGGACTTGAAAAGGGGGAATGGTTCGAGTGCACCATTTCAATATCATACCACCGTTGTTCCTCATATTTATACGTGGGATTTTAAAAATCCGACCATCTTTTTCTCAGTCTTTTTTTCTGAGTTCTAGTAGGGCACTAGTTTAATATCATAAGAAAGGTAGCTAAACACCTGTACATCCTTTACCCCCTTATAGAATTTCAAATAGTTTTCACATCAACAAACTCAACATTTGAAACTACATGAAGCAGCCATCCTCATCATTCCTTCCATTGTCAAGGCCTTCAAAGTGAGTTCTTAACTTCAATCAAGAAACATCCATATGGGGTGGGTGTGGATTAAATGGCAATCCTCTCCCATTTCATATGAGAAATGTTAAAGGTGTGCAAAAAACAAGCTTATACAGACGGCAAGAGGATTCCTCACATTTTCTATGAACATGCGTTTACATGTTTGTGCACGCAAGTTCTTCCAACGGCAATACACACATTGCACACACACACACAGAGAGAAGGAAATCATCCCTATAAAATCCTACATTAACATGTCATGCTTACATATATGTAAAAGGATAAATTCCAATCGTTTACTTTGAACAATGCCAAGATCCCGCAATGATTTTACTGTATAAAGGAGCAAAAGAGGTGGAGGATTTTGCACAAGAAGCAGTTATAAAGTTGTGTGAGTGTGCAAGCAACCACAAAAGGCTATGCTGTAGACATACCTGCATCATCATATATCTTGTTTTTAAGAATTTTACACAACGTGTATTCCAAATAGTATATATCACTCAGCCATGAACTTGGCCACCGTCATAGTAAACCACTGTAAGAAGAAGTACCGGTTGAGCATAAGAATTTTTTTTGTCTTCCGTTTTTCTTCTATCATGTACCTAATACTCCTTTTATATCTTGTGTACATTTTTCCCCCTCAAGGAATGAAAAACCTTAAGAAATTGAGTATGCATAGGAGGGTTTGCAGAGTTGAGAATGAAGTGGAAAAAAACGGGTAAATGTAAAGCATGTATCGTCTCTCAGCTCATGTATGTGTTTGTAGTTTCATGCAGTTTTTTTCATTGTTTGCATCCACCTCGTTGCTAATGTACTTTTTCAGCGTCTTCTTGACGCTAATATAAGAAAATGCATGATATTTTTTCAATGTATTTACATTACCTAAATAAAACTAGGGTTTTTATCATAGGGGAAAAAGTAAGTCAGAATCAGTGAGCCGAGAGAAGAATGTAGTAAAAATCTGAGAGATGATATATATATATATATAATGTATATATTTTGTTTTAAAAAAATCCCTACTTTTTTTGGCCCATTCCCGAGTTTTAGTTGACTTATGAGATGAGATGGGAGTCGTTACAGTGGAAATAAAACTTGGAAATGGAGAGTTTCACGTATTTCACTTGGACTGTCTTCAACTCATCATGTAATGAAGAGTGAGGAGTTGCCGACAATTCAGAAGTTTTTTATAGGGAGAAAAAAACAAAGCATTCTATAAAAAAAAGTCATCAGACAGAGAAAAACTTTTTAAGAGGAAATGCTCTTTTATTCATCAAGTTTCCCAAGGAAACATATCTAGCCACTTTACACATTTAAATAAGGCATATTTAACTTTTTCGATTTCATTTCCTCTCCTCAAAAGTTTAGCTTTAGATGAAATAGACAGAGGGTAAAAGATGGAAAAGTTTTTAAAGGGGAGAAAAAGTGAGCAGTGGCAAAATTGGTGGCAAAATATTTTACGCATTTCAACCCATTTTTTTCACTCATCTCGCCCATCTTCAAAGTTTCACTTGCCACAATAAGTAAAGATGGATGAATGTGTTTGATTGATTTCTCGTCTCGTAAAGAACTCTGGCAAGTTAAACAACAAGATGTATAAAAGTCAGGTAAAATGTTTATAGCTATCTTGACAAATTTCCAATTACTTGTGCCACTCTCTAGAAAAAGTGGTGAGATTGATACGCTCTCAAGCCCTTTTTCACCATTTGCGTGCAAAGGATTAAAAAAATCATCCAGAAAACATGTCTGAGGTTTGAGCCAACTTTTAAACTGGCTGCAAGTGGTAATCATATATCTCATGATGGTGATGCTTCATTGAATTTCGTGCAAAGTCATTCCTGACTCGGTTAACGTTTTCAAATTCAGGTCATTTGGATTATGTCTTTACGCACTTGCGAAAATGATAAATGTCATTATTCTCTCTTTTTAGATTCAAACCTAAACATTTTTATTAGCCTTTGTGAGTTTTAGAACAAGTTGATTTACCTCACGTGGGAAAATCCTTTAGACCAAAGTCACTTTTAAATGAAAGCTTGCACGAAGAATTTTTTTCTTGTCTTGAAAAAAAGCCAAATCAAATGTCAAAAACATTTAGCAAACTCATCCAGTCTTCAAACACATAGTTGTTGCTTACAACACATCCCCTAGTCAAAACTTGTGAAACCGTTATCTCAACTTGAAATTCATCACATCATTCATTCACTTTCAACCCAGTGGTCAAACCGGGAAGAATAGAGAAAACAAACAGGAAAAAACTGTTTAAAACCGGTTCCCTCTATTTCTTAACCCAACTGGGATGCCAGAGTTTTACAAAACATCCTAAATAGTTTCATCCGTTGTCAACAAAAATTGCACAGATTCCCTATCTCTCCTCTTCACATCTTAACAGCGCCCAGTGAAGCACTCTCTTTAAACATAATCTTCTTTTTTAATACGTACTCATATTTAAAATATCCCAATATGTGTACTCCATTTTATTCCTCCTACCCACTCCCACTCTCTTCTGGAGTATTTTCATGACACCCCTCATTGGAAAATTTCTCTTGGGATGATCCTCTCTATTTAAATAAACGCCTTTTTCTTCTATACACATCTTGCCCCTTCCATATTCACAAATTGTCTCGAGATAGGATTTATCCATTTTGCATTTAAAAGAATCAGTATAAAGTTTATATGTAACATGTTTTTATAATAGAGTGTCATTCTACGAGGTCATTTTCCATCGTTACACTGCTTTCTAACTGGCTAAAGGGCAGTCCGGAAGTAAAGAGATAAATTTCAAAACGGCGTAACTTTTATGTATACGTATTTATTTTAATCAACTTAGGCTCATTATAAAC
>JAHZNA010004047.1:0-23400 GCA_027743935.1 Sinodicranocentrus sp. ZH6
TGCCAAATGCCAAATGCTTCCAGCACCAGGCAAGGCACCATGCCCTCAGAAACAGCACCAACTGCAATGTCCCCCGTATAAATTTATTTCGTGCTCATGCTGCCCCTAAAACTACATCAATGAAGTTTATTGTTTAGATAGGTTAGGTTAACACGGTATGACAGAATCATCATAACCCAGAATAATTTGACTTTAAATCTTATCATAAAAATGGCTACATGCATTAAGGGGGCAGCATCTCGTCCCTGGTCTGGTGCTGAGACTGAGAGCATGATGTCTAGTGCTGGTGCTATAGGTATATTTCCTGCGGTTGGGGGCACGTCACTGCATACTGTTAACTTTTAACATCCAGTTCAAGATTCAAGATGTGTCAATGAATGAGTTGGGTATAAGGTAGCATGTTTTTAGTTCGTATTCATGTACAAAATATTTCGGTTGCACATCGCGCAAACATTATACATTTACTCATTACTTTTACTCTGATATTATATGCACGTTTACTATGCTTTGTGATGAATAGTCGACTGTAATCAGTAAATGGTGGTGGAAACCCCTAAAGGACTCTCAAGGATTCATTAACGAATTGAAATTCATGTGTATTATCGTTGTACGCTTATAGAAATGTCAAAAGGTATAGAACGTTGATGAGCTATATTGTCCTTTACTTTACATACATGAGATTTATTAAATACGAGTACAGCCGTCCTATCCTTTACTGAATTATATAATACTCTCTGAACCTTTTTTTAGCACTCATATTCTTAAGGGAGTGTAAGCATCAATGGTCAAATCATATGCGTTTTCCCAAAACAGAAAAAAATTATTATAGATTCTTTGTAAATGAGAAATTGAAATCCTCAAGTATGTTGAAAGCATAGAATAATAAACCGACAAAGGTTATGTTAGAAATCAGGGGTTATATTCGATGAATTTGGTCGGAGTCTGGGAAAATTGTGCTCCAAACGAATAATCTTTAATTTGGCTTTCAAATTGTGTTTACGTATCCGCCAAAATTTGGCACTGAATAGAAATTGAAAATTCGAAAAATGACTGATGGCTGAGGCACATTTTAAAACATTTTTTGTGAAATTATTAGGAAGAAGAAAACCTCCGTATATTATGTAATTACTACATTTTATTAAGTACTTCACATGCCACTGGTTAAATGCCATGACATGTCCCTTTAAAAGTTAAAGTTATAGAATAAGGTTGGTTGGTTAAAAACATGTTGAGAAATAAGCGTTTAAGAAAGCTTCTGCTCACACAGGTAATGTATTGCTTGTCTTATTCAACTCATTTTTCACATGATTCCCGATGCTTTTGCTTTAAGACGCATTTTGCTTCAGAGACTGCAACGGTAACGGTTGTGCAGTTTCTCAGGAAGCTTTAGCTTAGATCCTAGTGGCTCGGCTCAGCAGCTTTATGTGCTCACAATTATACCTCAAAGATGAAAAAATAAAGCTCGCGATCGCAATCGCTAATACATGAGCTTAACGATGATGTGAGTTTATACGTACTCAAACTCAAAGTATGTATGCATAAAAAACCTTTAATTTTATATGACATTTTTCGCTTAGTGGAAACATCATTAAGGAGCTTAATGCGTGTCACAAAGAATTATTGGACATAAGCACATCTTTTTGAAATTGTTTGGTGGATGTGCAGGCAGAGTAAGAACATCATGCATATTCATGTTTTAGCCTATGTAAGTTTGTATGGTAGGTAATTTTAGTCGAATGCAAGGCCTGCATCGGTTTATACTGCACATTATCCGATGAACCCACTGGCGTGCCCCATGAAACCTAACTTGTCTTGATGCTGATATCTTTGAATTGAAATAAATAAATAAGTACACGCACACCTGTGTATTGCATGAGTCTGTGTGTGTTGAAGTGGACCTCTCTACAAATGTAGAATCAAAATATAGAGGAGTCATCTATATTTCTGTATTTTCTTGAGGAGGGTTCTCAACTAAAAATCAGGTATATTTTAGCATGCGTCTGTGTGTGTGTATGTATATATCTGCATGTCCTGGATTAGTTTAGTAGGTACGAAATTGAATAATGTACTCTTTTTAAATCTGTTGTGCGATTAGCGCACAACGGGCGTTCTAGTAATTAAAACCATCCAGTAGTGTGCGTGCACAGCACAGTAACTGTAATGAGAATAACACATCTGAATAAATTTAATGTAAACCTTAAATGGCAATGGCGATGCAGTTAGAATCAAAATGTTAAAACATATATATACCATAGGCACATTTTTTATGCACAGTTAACAGATGGCGATTTGATTTATTTTGATTTTAGCTAAAATAAATGTTATCTATCTAATTACTAAACCGAGTAAAAATACAAAAAATTTATGAGTACATGAACGTTTGACGTTTATATAGCATGTATAGGAAAATTATTCACTCGCACAACACTTAATTACATACTTATGATCATACTTATACTAACTTATTAAATACGTATACATCTTAATCTTTAATTGACATCCATACTTTCTTCCTCACCAGGTGCACTGTTTCCATCTGCACGGCTAGATTCTACGATTATAATAAGAAAAGAACTCTTAAATGCACACGATACAACAATTTACGATAATCAAATTATCACGAGTTTCTCTTAAACACACTTACGTGGAATCTGCCCCACCCTAAGCATCTGCTGCAGTCTTTCTACTTCTTCTAGTGAGCTAGCATTACGAATAGCTTCTTTAATCGCATTGTTTGCCTCAGCGGATCTTTCACCGGCTACAGGTGCTACAAATAAACAAGCAATCATATGAAAGAAAGATATCAGAATATTTCTCTAGTTTAGCTAAACAATATATTTTACCTCTTCTTAGAGTAGGTATTTTTACTCCTTTCCCGTTTGTTAATGACGGCTCATCAACATCATCTAAATCGTCATCTGTTGTACTTCTATTACTCGCTATTTCTTTCCTAATTTCTTTTCCCTTTTTGCTCTTAAAGAATAGTTTTGCATCTTCTCGTTCCTAAAAGAAATATATTCAGCTATTTAGCAATTGGAATTTTGAAATCGATGATATGATGTTTCGATATATATAACATACTAACAGCATTCAAATTGTCACACAAGCTAAGGTTCTAGTATAAGGTACCTTTAGTTTGATTTTCCGAAAATCCAGCACTTTCAACTGAGGTAATCTGAAGATTACATAGTGTCGGTAATGCTCTTTTGTAGAAATAGGGTTGAACAATAAACTCAGATGTTTCAATTCTTTTAACTGGCTAAAGTTATCGATCTCAGCTAAATCCTGAATCATGTTATTGGTTAACACCAAGGACTCAAGATTGGGAATAGTTTCATGAAGGACGTCACCAATCCGCCTACAATAAAACAAATATGTAGCAATATTAATAAAAGCTCATCTTTGTATGCTATACGTAAGTACAAATGATATATTATATATATAGTAATTTTCGACACAATATTCACTTACACGACACGATTATTGCTCATAAAAATAACCTTTAAACGAGGTAGCAAGGGAAAATTATCCAATTTTCTGATATCATTGTCTGAAAAATCGATAGTATCAAACTGATTCTGAAATAGACCGACAAGAGATATACAGGTAAAATTGAGTTATTTCTTTTGTCAACTATCCATTAGAACTAAAACATACCAAAGTGGCTCCCAGATTTTCAATTACAGGTATTTTGTAGCCTATAACAAACAAAAAGTACGAAAGTTAAATCTGAGTGGAAATATGGGTACATAAAATCCTCTGAATGCTTCAAATATACAATCAAATTCAAGATTGTTTACAATTTACAAGCAAATAAATTTTAAGAATTTTAAGATGTATAATTATGAAGACTAAACAACAAACAACTTGCAAGACACAAGATAAGCCATTTTTGATGTACTAAACATCCATAGATCTATCGTGCATTTTGCATAGTTGATAGTTCGTATATATACCATATAATTACCAATTACCTCTGAGATCAAGTTCCCTGTCACGAACAGGATTAATTCTCTGCTGGCAATTCTGGATTAACTCAGCACTAAGCTTAACCATTATGATGGAAGGTAATCTGGTACTTCGTATTCACAGTCAACAGTAATAATAACGTTCTGAAATAAAAAAATATTGAGAATCCGAGTTACATGCATGCATAGGATAAGAATGCCAGTTATATTTAATATTACACTGACAGTAGATCGTCAGATTGGTATTCGTAATTTTTTCTACAAATCACAAATACTGAATACTCTTCAAATTCATCAAATGTGGAATGTCAAAATATGTTGTATGTGTGAAATGACGGAATACTTTATTCCAAAAACTCGTAACTTTTCAATGCTGAAAACTGAATCCTCTGTGATTTAAATCCCCTCTCAATTAATAAAATAAATGATCAATTACAAATTAGAAAAAGTTGGACTGAACCAGTGGTGTGTTGTACGTATCAAAATAAAATGTGAAATGTGCAAAGCAATAACATTCAACATTGAGAGACTCTCAATGAGAGTCAAGAGTAGACAACCTCCAACCTCACGGTCAACGATCTACGCACATCCAATTAAAGTTTTATATAATTATAAAAGATAACTGCAGACTCCATTATTTGTGAAAATACTTATTTGTTGTTGTCAGTAAACTGTTTTGAGTGATTTCAATCACTGATTTGATTAGTACGCAGTACACCATTGTCAATTGTTGTGTTCATCTGAACTAAAATTAAAAATTAAATTGAATACAATTCCATGAATGATGATAGCCGGAGTACACTTCACACTTTGAAATAAAGCACCACAGTCATCAGTCAAAACATCAATTATAGTTAACAACATTTGATAAATTTAGCACAACTGACATTGACAAGCTTACCCTTGAAAATTTGATTCTGACTTTTCTGAAGTCAGTAAGACTTAATCTGCTTGAATCAGGGAGGGATTCATTTCATGTTGTAGTGTTTCTCACTGTCACAAATTTTCCAAATTTTACCGAAATGAAACCTGTCCGATTGTTTCAAAACTTTAAACTTGTCTTTTCTTCAAACTTTCAAAGCAAAGTTTTTATTAAATTTGTTCTTTTATTTGTGTTTGTGTATCTAAAGCCGGGATGCAAAACAACGACACACACAAGTTTGAAATGCACCGCAAATGTGCAAGCTTGTAGCAGCAGCCTTTCTTGATCAGGGTGAATTTGTTGCCTTCCTTATTCCCACAGCATATATTTCAATGTAATTTCCACTCTGGGGCTATGAGGGAATTTAGAAGTACATGTGTTGAGAGAACCGATCTTGAAGGATGCCATACAAAATTTCAAAAGTACCTAATAATAATCATGAAATCATGAAAATGTGTATGCAGTATATGAGGAAAAGCAATCTATTCATTCAAATGTGTGAATGGTTGCATTTTACAATAAATTATGTAAAATGTAATATTTTTTTTATGTTTAGAATTTCATGGAAGAAAATGGGGGATGGATCCTAGGGGGGATATTCTAGGGGGAACTGTTTGAATATATCAAGATTGTTTTACTTCCACAATATAAAAAATGTTACTAGGAGGTATAGTATATAACTAAAAGTAGTTGATTACTTGATGAGCTTTAATTACTATACATTACTCTCAAAAGCGTATTTTTTAACCGTCTACTTTTTTGGCCTAATAATGTATTTATAAATTCCTCTAGCTGGCGACCCAGCCCAATTAATTTCAAGACGTACTTATGTTTGCCCATGCCCATTATTTTAAACTAACAATCATGCACAGCATCTATGTGTATGGATATTATGTACAAAAAATAATTGGTTATGTTTCGCTTTCGCAATCGAAATTTGATTTGCTTTTGAGTAAGCGATGTTCCATAGTCCCATAATTATGCCTCAAGCCGTACGCCTTAGAATAGAACACCGGGAATACCGGGATGCTATATAGAGGTTTTCGAGAAATGAGCTATCGACGGAGATTATGCAAAAGAAACAAAGGAACAAGCTCAGTGCGTATATAAAAGGCAGCAGATTCCAAGTAAACTGAAGCAGTGTTGCAATTGCCGTGGAATAGAATTCTCTAATTCAAATTCAAACAGGAATTAGCCTATCTGGAAGACATTCGAACGAAGTAATCATGTTGCATAAGTTATCACTGAGAACATTTGAATTCCTATTTAAGGGAAGTATGCTTTTCGACACCCACCCGATTCGGTGGAACAAGGACAAAACAAAGTTGGTTGTGACAACTTCCAGGTTTACATTGTTTCGTTGGAAAGCCCAGTTGTCACTGATTTTTATTTACACTTTTTTCATATACTACCGGCTCTATGATTCTCTTGTGAATATGAAAATTCCTGCAGAGCAGTGCGTTATTCAGTTGTTTTATGCAATTTCTTTCTTCTATTACTGCTCCAACAATTTTAACTTTTACACGAGACGGAAGGAAATCGCGGAATTTGTTACAATATTTTTCAACTTTGACAAACTCTTCTCTCGTAAGTAAAAATTTCACCAAACTTATTCTAATTTTAGTTGCATTAATACCTATGTACTGGTTGATGATTTTTAAAAATTCATTCCAGCCAAGCCGTATCAAATACCAAAGACGAAAAAGTTTGCGCAGAGTCTCATGGCGTTCCTTCTTGCTGGTATATATACATATTTGAAATATTTGAATATCTATTTCGTAATTGTACACGTACGTACGTTTGTAGCTTGACAGAGTATTTAAATTACAGAATAATATGATTTCTTATGCGATATCTGTACATAATTCAAATATTAGGCATGGGAAATGGACTGTTTCAAGGACCATGTTTCTTGTATTTCTCCAAGAATAGAAACTTTTTATTTTCTGTTGTGGAACCTTATTTTGATCATACAACAGCACAATGGGCTAAATTCCCATTTGCCGTCCTGGAAATGTGGATAAGTACTCTTTCTTGGTGTGGAAGGTATATAGAAAGAGTTAATGTTGGATTGCAATAATTCAGATTAGTGAGGTGTATAATGGTCTTTTTTGCATGAATATTATGTAGTTTGTTTCATACCTTCATATGGTTCGCATTGGCCAACAGCATTCCTTTATGGACCACATCAATGACGTATGTGCATGATATTTACCCACATTTTATGTATCTAATTCTTGACTGATAATGAGTTTTATTTTAATTGTTTGTAAATTTATCAAATCAATTTTACGCATTTTAAAAAATAGGTACAACGAGCATGGTAAACAAAAACGGCCGATGCGAAGGACAACCTATTACAGAAGCGTCCAATGTCTAATGGTTCAATTTAACGACTGTTACGCCTGGTTTTCCTTCATGGGAGTCAAGATCTCTGCTTTCTTTGGACTCATAATTGTGTTATACGGATCCCTACGATTTTATGGGAAAATTCCTATTGTTGGCTACGCAGTATTGCCTTTGAGCGTCTTTATGGGATTTCTGTATGCATTTTTAATGTTTCCAGCCGCAGGAGCAGCTTCTGAAGCTCTGGACGATATGTTGAACGGATGGAGTAAAATTGGTTTAAACTTTCTGAACCAAAATAAAACTTTTGAGCAAAAAACTACAAATCAACCAACGCTCAAGGAAATTGCGACCAGTGATTTGCCGCAGGCGTCAAAAGATTCCACGGTTATTCCGCCAATTGAATATCTTGGAGATCCACACAAACGAATAATGCAACACCAAGCCATGAAAATCAACAAATTCAAATTAAATTTAAGTTTGATTAAGTCATGTCCCACCATTGGCTTCCGTGTGGGTGGATTCTACTGTGTTACAACCGCAACCACTTTCACTTTTTGCGATATGGTCATAAATCAGACCATAAATTGTCTGCTTTCCTTTTAAATTTAACTGTGTATCCAAATTACACAAAGAAGCTTGCAGGATAGTTTGCAGCAAATAAATGCACCCATTTCTAGCCTTAGCATAGAACAGTAGAATATTTATTAAGGAGCGTAGCCCTTTATGAAATTGGCAATTCCGTGTGTCGGTCTGTCTGTTATCGTTCCACAGCTTAAATGGCTGTACTTTTTCAAAATATGTTTTAACCAGTCAGTATATAGGGTTATTATCTCAACAGGTATAAATTTTGAGCCAATTCCCTTGGACCGTTATAACGACAACAATTAACGGTTTCGAAATTTCAAATGACAACATATGCCGTGTGATATATTATTCGAAAGTTAGGACGTTTCCTGTATTCAGGTTTTATAAATGGGTTACGGTTAGACCGTTATACTGACTTATAACGGTCAAAATATTCTAATCTTCATTTTTAGTAAACGGCTTTATATTTTTCCGTTATGCTTTTACTAAACAAAAAATACAGTTTTGACACTTAGTGTTTTTTAGCTAATTTCGTTTAACCGTTATAACGGTAACAATTAACGACTTCGTAATTTAAATGCTAATATGTTGTGTGATATATCATTCGAAGCCTTATTAAAAGTTAAAACGACTGGTGTATTTGATTATTTTAAAAATAACCGTTTGGCCGTTATAACGGTCGAAAACTTTTAAATCTTAATTTCTCGTAACCGGCTTTATATTTTCCGGTTCTTTTCACTAATCAAAAAATATAATCATTGTTTCAACACATATTGTATTTTAGCTATATTTGTTACGCTTCTTTTTTCCATTATATTTATATGGTTTATTAAATTGTATGATACAAATGAAATGAACATGTGAATACTGATCACGATCACGGAGATGTTCAGAAATAAATATATGATATTTGTAGATAACTATAATTTATTAATTCATAATTTTAGCACTTGGTTTGTTGACTTATACAATCACAGGGTCATCGATTAATATTACTGCCAGACATCTGAGCAAGTAATACATAAAATAAATTCAGTCTCTCCTTATTGGCTGATTGGCTAGCAAACTAGCAATAACATTTAGTATTTAGCATTAATTTTGGGTACTTGATATTATTCGTTAACTAGCATTGTTAACGGCTTAATCGTAACAGCATTCACATCTATGCCAAAGGCTAAGATGTCGATTTTCACACCATCCGGAATCACTTTGGTCAAGATGCTAGAATATTTACGTTGTAATTTTTTACTTCAGAAGAAAGCTCACATCAGTACCATTGGAAATTTCTGTTGTTTCTTTCCCTCTGTAATAATAAATCACAAATGTAAAGTGAGGTTGAATTCGCCAAAGACGAATAATATGGATAGCGAGTACAAAAAAATTCAAACACACTGAATGAAAAGACGCGCGGGATGAATTCCTCCAAGCGTTGCAACATCTCCACGCACATGGAGAAACGTCCCTTCTCGAAGTCCTAAAACTGGTGGTCTGTTTGGAAGCATGTGATACTCTTGAATTCTAGTCTCACGAGTTTCGCCCATGTGCCTACTGTCGGGAGGCGTATCAATGTAGTGAGGGTTGATATTAAACGGTACCAACTCCAGAGCATCAAATGACTCGCAGTGAACGATGGGCATATCATTTGTTGTACATATATTTACAGTAGCCATATTTGTGCCAGCACTACTACCCATGTACGGTACATCATCCTAAATATATATTTACATTCACATACGAATGTAAATTACATAAGCTTTCAATTGATTGACCATAAAATATATTTTTTTTAACCTGCAAGACCCGTTTTCTAATTGGGTCAAGAAGTTTTTCCTCCTGGAGACGTTTTAAGAGGAGAAATGTGTTACCCCCTCCAATAAAAATACTTTGAGCAGCGTTCACAGCATCAATCGGATTAGAAACTTCGTTCAGACCCGTCACCTCGAGCCCTGTATGAGAGAATGATTTTTGCCACACATCACAAATCACAACTCAGTAATTACATAATAGCAAAGAGGTTCCATCGCGTACATCATCATGATTTATAAAATTTCTATAATTACATATGCTTACCCAATTTAGTAAGCTCGTTTCGTACTTTACCCGTGTACTCCTCCAATGAACTGACGCTCGCATATGGTACAAATAAAACTTTTTTCACACCATTTCTGTTGAAAGAGTAACAATATACATTTTATACAAAGACAGCTCTTTTTTTCACAAATAATGTGAAACGTAGTGTACGATTTTTTTGTAATCAGATAATATGATGGAATTTGGAGTGAATAAACTAAGTACAAAACTCCATTAATTAAGCACAATTTAATACACTGTTTGCAAATACTATCCGCTATATTGGGATAAGTCCATTGACGTACTTCGTAAAAAATTCATTAATATATTCCCGTGCATATTCCAGAAACCCAGAGCCGTGCACCGTTGAGCAAGACAGCAACAATAATTTTCTCATTTTCACCAGGGAATTCGCCAGGCTGATATTCGGTCGTGCAAGTAATTATCCGGTTAAATGAATGGGCACACTCTGCACAGACAACCGCAATTCGATTGTTAAAAAATAGAACCCAAGAAAATAGCGAATGGTATCTCAGTTTGAAAGGTCTGGGATGTTTTTCTGAAGAAAAGAAAATATACCAAAACGGGTAATAATAACGAAAACATTCAACATTCACATTCATAAGTAACATATGATATTAGCTTTTGCGTTCCCTAAATCTATCCTTTTATTCAATTTATTCCATCCATTCCAATGCCACCCGTCCAGGTGTTCCAACCGTGAAAGAATTTTGCAAACGTTCCACAGTTATTAAAATGACATGCATAAAAAATGTTCAAACAAATTGCTAGTATGCAGCACACAATTATACAAAAATACAAATATGATGTACTTACATACTTAAGTTAGAAATAGCCTCCAATGTTTATTTTAAAGTATGGCACGCTTTTCCCCAGAACAAACGTAAACTCAACAAAAACACTTATTAAACTAAAGTAAAACGCAAATAAAAAAGGAAACCTGTGCAAAAACAAGTTCAGCAGATATTGACAGAATAGACGTTCGTCGGATAAGCGGATAAAACAAGCAGCTGATGTAAGTTTTTAACACAAAGTAAATCTTAAGGAAGTGTACATACATATACACTATAAAGCTGCAGCACTCGCTCTTATTTTTCTGAAACACAAGATCAGCTTCGGCACTTGGACTTGGAAATATGCTTGTCTGTATGATTTGATATGAATGACTTTGTTCTTGTATTGATGATGTGGGCAAGATATGAGAGTAGGTAGTTCTTAGGTCTGATATGAGATGTGACTAAAATGCTCTCATCACTTGCGATTGTTAACTATGTGAAGTGAACACAATAAGATACTAACTAGATAAATACCTAATATGTACTTCTATTTAGTATTTATATGTAATGTTAATGTACAAGTGCGTGGGTCTTTGGCTCTTCTCACTGATGTATCGTTTTGTGATATGATCGGACAGGATGATGATATGATGAATATCGTCTCATAGTCATGCCAGTCCCTTCTTGCCTGATTCTCAAAAACATTACCAATTACCACCTAGCCTATAGCACCTGTATTAAATAACTGCCAGCTATTTTCGAGCATGATTTCATTTTTACATTACGATGTACCTGATAATGCAATATTTTATGGGTATTCAGTCTTCTTCAAGTCTTCATACTCATACTACGAGTATTCGGGTGAAATCTATTTTGTGTTGTCAATAATTGTCAACTTGAAAACAAAATGGGATGGGTGGGTATCACTGTAAATGTATTAAATCGTAATTGTACTTGTATAGTACCTTGTCTTGATGTATGTATGTATGTGTAGCGCTGGGGTGATGAGGATTTTGTGATTTTTATGGAAGAAATTTGTTAAAATAACAGTTAGCACAGTAGCACATAAAATCTTTAGTTTAGAACTGTGAAGAATAAAGTTCCTCAAAACTTATGCGTTGATATCGAGCACATACTTCTTGGGAATATGGTGTTTAACTGGCTTTGTAAATTTTAAAATGTCAATATCATATGGTAAACCGATTTGACAAAGTCAAGGTCTAGTTTAAGACAGATTAAATGACAAACTAACTTGCAAGAGTAAGGATGTACCAGTTTAAGTAATGAAAATTAACTGATTGCGTGCTTAAAAGTTTCTGTAGGGATATTTATTATCTTCACCCAGAAATGTAAATATTTACACGTAAAGTGCATGAGACTGTTTGCTTGAACATTGGGGGATTTGGATCGTTATTCGTTACTCGATTTACTGTGCAGTGTTGAAATTGATTTTGCTATCAAAACGAACCCTATGTATATCCTTTAGGGATACCGGTGCACAACTAGACAACTGCAACTGTGGTGGATGGTCTAATTAAAACGATTTATTGCATCAGCATTGAATTTTGTTGTAGGAAAAAAGTTGAATGCAGCGAAAGCGTTAGTAACGTCAGTCAGTACTTTCAGTATGAATGGAGCAATGAGCGTTTTACACTAATTTGTAAATGTAGATGCATAATCCACTTAAAATCTTGTACATGTTTAAATGCCTTTGTAGCAATACAGAAGACTGACAGAAAGTTTATGTGCGAAATATGAGCACTCATGGCGCCAGCATGTAATTGATGCAAAGATGTAATTCATTGGTATGACAATCATGATTGCTTCCAACACTCGTTGCAGGCATTTTTATCAGTACAAGTGCTCTTTAGTGAAAACATACCACCGACTTTGGAATATGCAATACATGAGCATGACATGAACACAGCGATGTACCTAAATATTTATACAATACATACATGTGATGGCTTCGTAAAAAAAAGTAGTGCTTTTTTGACATTATCTATTCATGTATCTTCGTTTGTTTGCCTGAAACTGGCAATAAGCATAATGTTGTTTTTTATAATCCTGGTCAATATGTTCGGGTTTAATAATGTTTGTGCTCACAGTGGTAATAAGAAAAAGGATTGATGATGGGAATTCATGCAGCAACTTACAATTGCTTCGCAGTCCAGAGAGAGATTTCATTACTTAACTCTTTCGCCTGCAGCGGGGTCTTTCATAATATCAAGGTCAAGTGCACTGTGCAAGTGTATATATCATAAGGAATATATCACATATGGAAACTTACCAACTTCTTTGTTATAAAGAGTTGCTGTAATGAAAAGTTTAGGATAGTATCTGATCATTCAATACATCTTATACACTTCTGTAAATGAGAATGATACTTAAATACTTTTGTTAAAGACAAAAAATAAGTTTATAAATATTTAACAAAACATTTATGGATGCTTGAATATTCCTACTCGCAGAACATGATCATTATGTACTCCACAATTCATCACGCACATGTTTGCAGAATTTGCTCACAAACCCAACTGGTATAGATCTTTGATCTCCATTGGTTAAAAATCATTCTCGTAAATATCTCGTTTAGCACAGCTCATATTACATAAATGTCACTTAAAACAACCCACCTAACATCCCCAACTCAAATCTTAGTCTTTGATCTGAAATACGTGAGCGCAGTCGTGTGCATTAGCATCTTGAAAGTTTGTCCTGCTTCAGAGCATTGAATAAACTGGAAGCTCTCAATATGTCAGAATTTGTCGGAAAGGTATAAAAACATTGGTTTATGATTACTTAAAACCGACAATTAAAAGTTGATTCGATTTCAATACATGTATATTGACATTGAAAATTCTAGACTATCAAATGTCGGGCTGCGGTAGCGTGGGAAGCTAAAAAGCCTCTCGTAATCGAGGAAGTCGAGGTCGCCGTACCTAAAGCCGGAGAGGTTCGTGTTCGAATCACAGCAACTGGCGTTTGCCATACGGATGCATACACACTTGATGGCCATGACCCCGAAGGAATATTTCCTTGCATTTTGGGTCACGAAGGTGGCGGTATTGTTGAGAGTGTCGGGGAGGGAGTTACCAGTTTCAAACCCGGAGATCATGTAGTGCCCGTGTATATACCTCAATGTTATGACTGCAAGTTTTGCCATTCTCCTAAGACAAATCTCTGCAGCAAAATCCGTGTGACTCAGGTAGTGAATCTGAAGCGCTGATCCTTTACTAGTTTGTACAATGACTTTCATCATGCTAGCTATTATATAATTAAAATTGTAAACACATTTTATTTTAAGTAGCTTAGTAATGGACTTATCGAGCAACTGATACAATTGTAATTTTCCATTGATTTCAGAGAGCAGCTCTTGAGTCATGCCACAAAGGTTGGGGAATAAGCGTGATCATTGGTGTAGCAGGAGCAGGACAGGAGATTGCAACCAGACCATTTCAATTAGTAGGGATAACAAGTCAATATGAATTAGGATGGGACTTATACGAGCATATTGCATATAACGAAAAATGTGTTATTGATGCAAACTGAATTAGGTTACTGGAAGGGTTTGGAAAGGCTCTGCATTTGGGGGATTTAAAAGCCGAGACTCAGTGCCAAGATTGGTCGACAGTTACATGGATAGGAAAGTTATGGTTGATGAATTTGTAACTGGGGAAGTGTCTCTAGCTCAAATCAACGAGGCATTTGATCTTATGCATGCTGGAAAGGGGTAAGAAGGATTCAATAGGGTGGATTGCCTTACATAGCAGTCTATGTTTTTGCAATTCAATCTTTTTATCTTGTTTTATGAGGTTTACATCAGTTCTAATTTTGACAGGTTGAGAACAATTGTTATATTTTGATGAGAGAATAATTCTTTGTGGCCACAATAATCACACGACGAACTCTTCGCTAGAATATGTGAGTGATTCTAACTAAAATAATGATTTGATGAATAAATTGAAAATATTTTATTGAGACATTTGAAATAATAAAACTTGAATTTGAAGAACATTTACATTTTTGTGGATATCATCAAAATAATTAAAGGTTACTTGTGTAGTTGGATACTTATCATTCGAGCACTTATGAAAAGTATAAAAATCCAATTTCATTTCAACAATAATCCACTGGTTTCCAGATCACATTGGTGTCTGGAATCAGTAGTTTGTGAACCAGGCTATCCGCCAATCGCTGTGGTAAACGGCTATAAAGCAAATGAAAAATGAATTCCATCCAGGATTGGTTTCGGTGCACGGGAATGCTTTGAATATTTTCATCTAAAAGTGATATAAATGTCTCCTTGTGATGAGGACTGTCCAGAGGTTTCACGGGTTTTTTGGTATTGGTGGCAATAAATGCTCGTTTCTTTCCTTCCATAAACTTGTGGAAATAGTCACCGTAAAAAATCTTATCATTGTCGCACATCTCATGTAACATTTCACTAGAGTGAAGTTCAATATTAGAAAAAAGACCTGATTGTTTTGCAAAATCTCCTAAAAATAATTCCGAACCCAAATAGAATTTAGTTAGTGGTTTGCAATCATAATTTAGGTAGGTAGGTATTTACTTACTGGGGTGATATGAAACAACGGGAACCCCATACTTAGCAACTTCAAAACGAAATGACTGTGCCCAAGCGTTAAGTGCTGCTTTTGATGCACAATAGGTAGATAAGAAGGGCAAAGGGTATTCGGAGCAGTCGCTGCCAACTATGATTACCCTGGCTGTAATTGATTAGCGTCAAAATAGAGTATATTAAAAAGGATACATTAAAGGAGTGGATGTGGATGCATTCAATCCATATTTAAATCAGAAACATATAAATATAGTCCATCTGTTCATCAATTAAAGTTACCTTTGTTCTTAAAAAGTAGTCCTTTGAATTCAGAGACAAAATTGACTGCTCCCCAAAAGTTAACATCCATCTGTTGCTCAAGTTGTCGTTGGGTTTGCCAAAAGAATTCACCCATTGTGCAAACCGCAGCGTTTGCGACAACTGCCCAAAGATCTTCGGAGATACGTAATATGTAGATTAAACTACCTTAGCTTATTTATTTTTAAAAATATCAATAGCATAAATTTGCATAAGAAATTTGTCTTACGAAGATTTCCTTCATGACGTTGCAGGATTTCAATGCAAGCTTTGTGAATTTTGTTTAGGCTTTCAACATCTGTCACATTCAACTGTGCAACTGTAACTTTGTCAGGGTACTGGCGACGTAGGTAGTTTGCACCGAGTCCATTTTCATCTAGGCACCCTGCGAGAACTTTATAACCTAAACTGGCCGCCCACGCTGCCATTGAAAACCCTAAACCAGAATCGCATCCTGTTATCACAATTAGTCGATGCTCCCTGTCATTTTTTAGCTGTGGAATTTTCATTTTGGATGTAACACACTTAAATGCATAATATGCTGACAAAGATGACGCCGCAAAGATACCAGCAGTTGTTCCTACTCTGAATTTTGATGAATTCATAATTTATTTATTTGAACAGTTTAATTTTTACGAAATGTATAAAAACTATTTTACACATATCAAGCTAAACACAGCTAACTTTTTTTTGACTTGACTGACTGTGAAGTATTTAGAGAAATATAGTAAGAAGCTACAAATCTCAGACTTTAAAAGATACTGGAAGAGGCTTTCATAGGTAGTGGGTTATGAAACGAAACTGTCAACTACCCGATAAGATTTTAACTCCTTTAGGAATTCTATACATGAATGCATATACATAGCTTACTTTTTGCTTTATACTGTCATTCCTTTTTACTCAAGACACATGACGCGATATGTATGTGACTTAATGGAACAGATACAGTACAGATATACCTTTTTATAAAATCTTTTAAGATAATATGTAAATATAAGCGAGTAGTGCAGTGTGAGCACGAATACTTGCTACTGTACATAACCTGTCCAGTATTAACAAGCAAAAGGGTAAAAATATTGCTCAGAATTTTACATGAAATTACAAAACGATGTTCTTTGACAAGCGAGATTTGTTAAACATATTGCTGGTTTTATGTACGTGACGAAACCCAAACAAGTTTAGAACTGGTATGTATTTCGTTTCAACTTTCTAGTAGTGCAGAACACAAAAAGTATGCTTCGGTACTGACACTATTGGCCATAGTTTTAGGAAGAAATATTTCTATAAATATATATATATCAATTTGTATCCACTAAATTAGGTACGCATGTATTTAGTAATGGAAGGTACTTTAGGTATGCCTACGTTATACAGATGTTGAAATGTTTTTCGTAAATATTTCATTTAATTTTTACAGATGGAGAAACGGTTTTGAATTACAAATTTTTCAAGGATAGATAATATCCGGTGTGGTATCTAGTATCTTTTATGCAACATGATCTTACGATTAAATACATTTTCTTTATTTTTTATCCTTGAGACAAAGACAAACTATGAAACTTCAGACGTGTTGGATTTCAGAAATTATTTTATTATAATCAGTCAACTACTACTACTTCACGTCATTCAGAGAGTGCGTATGAACATTGAGCACAGTTGCATAAAAATCTATTTCGCATTATGTTGTGGTTGTATGTGTCTACTTATTATATCACAAAAATTGAACTAAAAACTAAAAGCACTATTACTCAATCATAACTACAGTTTACTTTGCATGGAAGGTAATACTTCATCGAGAAATTTTGCAATATCATTTTGCTCATCTTCCGAGTCAATGGTATGACCGAGTCCAGTGTAAGCTTTAAATGTAATTAAGTCTGATAACTGTCGTTTTAGCTCATCTGCAGTCTTTTGTGCTCGTTGTATTGATACCATATCGTCCTGATCGCCGTGGCATTGTAGAATCCTTGATCTTTGTACATTTTTCCAAGGAATGGTATTGGTAACTGGCAACCAAGTGGAGAGTGCAAGTATTCCTGCAAGTTTAAACGGTGAGGTGAGCCCAGCATACAAGGCCAATGCACCACCTTGACTGAAACCTCCCAGTACTATACGTTTTGAAGGGATACCTGCGTCCACCTAAAATCATAAAAACCGTGGTATTCATTAAGTAACTGCGATGGGGATCATTTAGTAATTTAGCAGCCACAGGAATTATAAGCTCTAATTGTGCAGACGGCACTACTAAATGCCAGCGCAACACACTGGCAGAATCTTCTAAGCATTTGTGGCGTTATAGCTGTTTGAAATCAGTTTTGGCTTACTCTTCTGAAAATCTAAATAATATTTTAATCATTCAAATCACCTCCGTTTGGATGATTTCGTGTATGGCGGTTGCAGCACTTTTAATTCCACGTTCATCCTTTGGTTGATCAAGTGGTAACAAATCAAACCATGCGGGCATAGCCATTCCATTGTTTAAAGTCACTTTTTGAATCGGTCTGTACAGTCAGAGAATTTTTTATAACCATTATAAAACAATTTAATAGTCATTTTACTGATTTCTCACTTTCTCACTATAAGTTAGTAGTGGAAAAATATCTAAAGATCTATAATACAAGGAAACTTACGCATTAGGACAAATGATTTTGGCATGTGCCGGACGCAACATTGGTAGTATCTCAGCCCAGCCCTGCCTTTTTTATAAATCATATGAAGAAGAATTAACTTGAGTTTTTAAGTTCAATAAATACTTCAGTCATAGGTGTAATTACTATCAAATTAAAGCATACCCAGTGTCCCCAAGGCCATGTAGAAATATAATCTGCAAATCCAGAATCAAGAAAAGGTGTATGTTTTAGTCATGTAGAACTGAGAGAAGACATATAAACATGTCTAAAAATTACATAGTTTTCATCGTACAGATAGTGCTTATGACTTCCATACCGTTGCTGTATGCTGAACAACTGCTGGAACAACGGAAGGTCTCCTCAGTGGTAAACTCAACATGATTGAAATTCATAAAATAAAGTTTCTAAAAGTTGCACACCAAATTGTGAGGTGGGTATTACTGAACGTCAATAAAATACACAGGGTACAGACATTCCCAAGCGTAAACTCACAGTAGTAAAACTATTTTACATTTTATGATTATATGTCTTTAAATTATAATTGTATTTTTGTGGCCAATCAAGAGATCAACATGGTAGTGAACTATAGTGATATCTGGTGTGAGGACAAACTGAATGATTTATAAACATATGAAGACAAGAACTCGCTCTCACACGTTGATCACCCGAGATTTATCCTCATCCTCTCTGTGTACTTACAGCCATATCGTGTTTGAGATTTACTTATATGTATCGTATGCGATATGCAATGACCACAAGTTTTCGTATAGACAAATTTTAAGAGTTTCAACAAGTGAACATTCCATTTCCATTTGTATAGGCCACCCTAAAGAACTATATAATAAGTGTGTTTCGGACCCATTGCCGTCGTTTTAAGTACTTTCTTTATTGAAATCTGGCCTGTTTTACGTTTTAATAAACTACATAAATCAAATTTGTCACTAGATGCAAAGCTAACTGAAAAACTATAACATTTCATTTTATATGCATATTAACAATTTTCTGATTTCATAAATCATGAGAACGCAACGTAATATTAAGTATGCACTGCACTGCTTCACGCACAACATTATATAATTTCTCTCAAACTATACATATAACTATAAGTAAAACAATTAGAGCAACAAAGATTGTTCCTACTTTACAGATAATACATAGGTATATCATGATCAGCTCATCATGGCATAAGTTTTCATTGAACTGATCGACTAATTGAGGTCACTGATAAAATATATAAATATGAAGAACTAAATACATTTACAATAAGTTATGTTATCATCAGCGATGAGTTTTGTGCGTGGCCACCACATTCAACTTTATCTTTCGGAGTTCGTACAAAAAATTAAAAATTCAATGTCGTTGGTCTTAAATACTGATCAACCTTTACATTTATCTCAAAATCCATATCAAAATATTTTCTTACTCTAATCTACTTAGATACTTTTTGTAGTCACACTCTGGTTATTCTTATTGCAAACAATTTTCAGTCTCCAACCATATATGTGAATTGAGTATAAAGTTTATAAACTTAGCAATACATATCCCTAAAAATACTTAGCAGTACTTATGTTTGTGAACCATTTCGCTCCATACGTAAAACTGGCTCTTTCACCGTACCGTTTGCAATGAATAACTACCTAACTACATAGTACATGTTTGATTGAATTAATCTGGAAGACTACTTGGCAATTAATGAAAGAAACATTCTTGAAAATGTAGAAATACCTGCGTAAATTATACATAGGTTCTACGTATGACTTACAATTAATTATCATTCTCTAGTTTAGCTGCTATAAACTATCATGAAATCATATAAGTACAAAGTGGAAACAAAAGTTTCGTTCTAGTTTCCACAAAAAAATTCGTCCGTTTTTGAAATGCATCTAGTGACGCAGGGAGCATTCATTCTGAAGAAAAACCACAAGTTACAAATGAGTTGTACAACTCCTGTCGCAATTAGTATGGCACTGCACATGATGAGTATCCTCAGATATTTCTCTTGTGATTGAACTTCATCCACAATCGAAGCAGTTCCTCCGAACAACGTGTTGACCTGCGTTAGAAGGGATATAGTTGCAGGGGCTGCTTTTAAAAATGCTAGTAGTGTCTCATTAGACCTATACAGGAGGAAACTGCTGGCGACAATCAGCGTTATGGCAGTCAACTGCAATCATTCAAAATAAGAGTATTAAGATAAAAACCTAATCGGTAAATCTTTATAAAGCACATTACATTAAAAATAAATTGCATTTTCGGAAGGCTAACTCATAACTCACCATTGACACAAGCGAAATTACTTTGAGACCAGTAGGAACAGCAAAGCCTCCATGAAGTCGAAGGTCTTTCGCTGTGGCTGTCGTATCTGTATTAATTGTCGTGCTATTAATGGATTCGATTGAATTAGAGTCCTCACAAAAATCTAAACTGCTGGAATGGCCATTGCTGCTTGTACTTGGAAGAGTTAGTTTCTCCTGCTCAGGAGACTGGATTAGACCTCTGATACTGTTGCGATATGGATTATTATGGCCCATCTCTGCTCCATACAATTCGTGCGTATGTGGCATCTTCGTTTTTTTTACCACGGATTAATATATCCAGAATAAATTATTTTATTTAGTAGTTGGAAACTTCGAGTTAGACGTTTACTGACACGTATGTAGTGAGCTATATATATTTTATAGTAAATGATTGAATATTTCAGTCTGCCAAATTTTGGTCATGGTTGATTGCCTGTTACATAATAGGAACTATTGTCGTGCTGTTACTTTACATTCCTGTATACCTACATATTATATCTGTAACTTGTAAGAATTTCTTCATTCATACAAGTTTCTGATACGATAATACATGACACTGTGCGCTTCATTAAGTGAAATAGTGGTGACCTTTAAGTTGGAATTATGACATGGTCACGACGAATAAATAAATAGACAGCAATAGAGCACAAAAGAACAATTAACTATCTTATATCCTTCTGTGATTTTTTTGTTTCTTTCTATCAAACAAAGCATCACACTCCCTATCCCATCAACAATCTATAGCTTCCATTCCACTTCCATCTGCCTTTTCCACAATCCCTGTGCACTTGGGGTGGTAAAAGATATTCACTCTCTTTCCTCTGGATTTTTCAAGGTTTACAACTTTACAAAATATGTATAATTACACAGCACACATATGTATTCGTGGTGTGTTAGGGAAGGGTACGTCAAATTGCTCATAAGTGTATATATTTTTTGTGTTTACGCGTACGATCACAGTCACAATGTAACCCTGTGAGAAGGTACAACAGAGGGTTGCAGTAGCACAACTATTTCAAACTATTTTTTTATTCCCTCAGATCTTCAACTCTGCGTATTAAAGACTACACGGCTCGGATACATCAGGGTTCTCGGTATGCAAAAGTACAATCGGCGTGGTGTGTACTACTGCTAATCTAAGGTGCTACGTGTTATGTGCGTGTATGACAACCAGTCAGCCGACTAAAAGGCATTCTTTGCCTTTGGCTCTTCATCCCTGAAGGTATAAAACCACCCTGTTCGCCTGGTCATTTTCGTTGTATATTATGTATATTCATGTAAGACCAAGCCAAGCTAGACTTCCTTCAGTGGATTGTAAACCTTTACTTTAGCATGTAAAAGTCATGGCTGTTTATTACCACGTTCATTTCACATACAGCAAATAATGCATGTGAGATTGAAAAGAGTCAGCTTTAAACATGCAGGACTGGTTGGGCGAGATTAGTCATTGTCAGAAAGTCTTAGCTTCATCAGCTTCTCTATCACCACAAACAGCGTTTTACACAGAGCTACAGTGATCAACAGGAGTGACGAAGGTTATTTACATTTCCGCAACATGGCTTTAACAATATAATGCTTCATCATTTCACTTCTCAAAAATCACACAAATGAATGACGCTTCTGATACCAACTGTTTTAAGCTTTGACAGACCATGAGTATTATGTAGTTTCTTGCTGTATTATTACACGCTATTCAATTAAAAGAAACGACACAATGAATGAGACTGAATCGGCTGATTGTGAATGTAATGTACTGATTGTACAGACATGTTATGGGGTACATTTATGTAAAAATCTGATTCATTATGTTATAATATGCAGAAGTACGTATTATCCTTTATAAATCGCAGTGTAACATAATCTTGCCCAGCATATTCATTATTGCAATTGCATATCATTCTTGTACTACCAATGAGTTGATATAATTAGGTCTGTATCGCTGAATGACGCTGAATGGACAAAACCAGTGTGTGTAGTAGTTATTATGATACGATTATGAAGCGTGCTCAAGAGTTATGCATGTAATTTTTCCACACACATAATACTTCACACGTGTACGTTATACGAATATTTAGGAGTTCCATATTCATCTCTGTGGTAGTAATGACAATTGTGCATCATTAAAGTTAACGATAAAAGCACATTGTGATGGCGAGACTGTCAACGCAGGCTAAAAGTCGTAAGAGGTTTAGAGTTTTCACACTTTGCGACTAAGGAAAGTTCTCTGGAGCCGAGAGAAGCACAAATATTGACAAATTTGATTAGCATATTGTGTATATCTCTTGAGAACGAAAAAAACTTTACTTAACTTGTAAATATACCAATTTTACGGTTTGATATGTGATGCCAACAACGGGTTTGGTCGGTGGCACATTTTGTGTTTTTTTAGTATACACATCCGTGAGACTTTACATGATTTCTTAATGGAAAATGACAGTATGGCTTGTCACAATTTGTATGGAAATTCCTATATTCGTAGTCAATATATAGACTAAGCGCATGCAGTCAGATATGATATGATAAAATATGCTGTACGATACTGCTCTTGTATGCATACACACACGTGAGCAACAGGTGAGATAACTGCATGAGTTAAAAACAGAAATGATCACAAAAATGATAAAAGCGTGCCACATTGTACTTGTATGAGTCATAAAATTATAAATACAGGTTTAAAAAGCGTGCAATATACGAACAACATACATAGGTAAAATCTCTTTATCGCTGATGTCAACGATGAATTATCACCAAACGCTGTCAAGTAATGCTTATATACATAACCGCAACAGAATTTACATGCATGTAATGAATGACACGTATTCAATTGCTGGCATCTTCGAAATAGAAATCTTCGTTTCACACACCTCATCCTGGGATGCCCAAAGATCTTAAGTACATAGATA